>RJWJ010009114.1:0-50922 GCA_004363605.1 Indri indri | reverse complement strand
CCTGTGCTGGGTGCTGGGGCTGGAGATGAAGGAGACAGCATGCTTCCCACAGGGAGGTTGTGTTCTAAGGGAGGAGGGAGGGGGGTGAGCCCAGACATCATTCAGGGTGGGAAGGGCTCTGCCAAGGTCAGCTCAGGGGCAGTGGGGGCACAAAGGAAGAGATGCATTGAAATGTGCTTCCCTCAGAGATCATGTACTCGTGCTCACCACTGTAGCCCCATGCCTGGCACAGGGCCTGGAACACGTTAAGACTCAAGGAATGTGGGTGAATGAATGACTGAGGAAGAGACTAAGTGCTTAGGAAGCAACATTGACCAAGGAAGGCTCTTTGGAGGAGTCGATATTTGGGTAGGGCTTGGAGGATAAAGTAGGAGTTTACCAGGTGGAAAAAGAGGGCTAAAGGCATTCTAGGCATGCATAAAGGAATGACAGGTTGCAGTAGTGTTACTCAATTTTTTAAAAAATCAAAACCCACAATGTACACACACACACACCCAATACACACACAGTTGGAACCTTCTAATGGAAACCCACTCACTTGTTGTGATGTGGGTGCAGGAGTTTGGGAAATGTGGAGGCTGTAGGGCAATTTACAGCCAGACTGCAAAGGTCTTTGAGTGTTAGGGTGATATCGGACCCTTTTTAGCCCGTCTCCCCTGCCTTCTCTGTGAAGTCTTGACACTGCAAACTCCTTTCTCTTCTCACTCTCTGGTTAACTCCCTGCCTCTCAGGCTGGTCTTCATCAGTGACCCTTAGTAGCTTCATTTCCCCAGCTGGTTATTTAAATCACGCTGAGTTCCTGGGGCCCTGCATGGGCTTTCCCCACTCATCCCTCTCGGCCACCCAGGGCGCTCTCTCCACACCTTGGTTTGACTGCCTGCCCGCTCCTGGCAGTGGAGACCCCAGTCGCTCCACAGCCCCAGCCCTCCCTCCTGAGCACCATCTGCTTCTGGTGAGGGCCTCAGGCTGCTTCTGCTCCTGGCAGAAGGTAGAGTCAGTATTCACAGATGACAAGGCAAGAGAGGAGGCATGAGAAAGAGACGGGGGAGGTGCCAGGCTCTTTTTAACGACCAGCTCTCATGGGAACTAACAGAGGAAGAAGGAACTCACTTCCCACCCAGGGAGGGCATTAATCTATTCATGAGGGTTCCACCCCCATGGCCCAAACACCTCCCACTAGGCCCCACCTCCAACCTTGTGATCAAATTTCAATCTGAATTTTGGGAGGGACAAACATCCAAACTATGGCATCATATAATTAAAATCAAACAGTACACAGTCCTTTCAGACAGGATTATTTCACTTAGCATCTATGTTTTTTGTGGCTTAGCAGCTCATTTCTTTTTATTGCTGAAAAACAAACCTTTGTACTGATGTGCCACAGTTTGTTTATCCATTCATCTACTGATGAACCATTTGGTTGTTTCCAGTTTTGAGTGATTATGAATATGCTATAAATATATGCATACAAGTTTTTGTGCAAACATAAGTTCTCAAATCAGTTGGGTAATTACTTAGTAGTGTGACTGCTGGATCATATGCTAAGACTATTGAGTGTTATCCATTTATAATTATTGTGATTACTGTCTTAGATTTACTTCTAACATCTTATTTTGGACTTTCTATGTCCTCCTCTTCTGTTTCTTTTTATTCTTCCTTCTGGTCTTCTTGTCAATTAACTGAAGCTTCTAATACACACTACTTTAAAAGTTATACAATATATGTTTGTTTCTTTTACCGTTACCTTGAATAAAATATTTTTAACATGCTTATCTTTGCCAACCTCTTGAACGTTTTTTAGGGGTCTAAGAATGCTGAACTCCAATTAAGCCCCCTTCAACTTGCATGCTATTTTGTCCTGTTTTTCAGTTGTATCTTGCTCTTGATGTCACAAATAAGACATTTTTGTATTGTTATGCAAAGTCAATGTTCATTCATATTTACTCGCCCCTCCCCACCCTTTTTTGGAGATAGGGTTTTGCTCTGTCACCCAGGTTAGAGTGCAGTACTGTGATCGTAGCTTACTGCAACCTCAAACTCCTGGGCTCAAGTGATCCTCCTCCTGCCTCAGCCTCCCAAGTAGCTGGGACTACAAGCACACACCACCATTCCTGGCTATTTTTTCCATTTTTGTAGAGATGGGGTCTTGCTAGGTTGCCCAGGCTGGTCTTGAACTCCTGACTTCAAGTAATCCTCCTGCCTTGGCCTCCCAAAGTACCGAGATTACAGGTGTAAACAAACCTGTTCCTGCCACCCTCCCCCCTCTGTCACCATGCTTTCTTGAACCTCAGACCTTTCATCAATTCATCATCCTTCTGCACAAAGTAAATCCCTTAAATTTCCTTTTATGAGAGTCCATTAAATTTACCCATTCTGTCTGAAATGTCTCTTTCAACCTCATTTCTAAAATACAGCTTCAGTGGTTATACATAATTTTCGGTTAATCGTTTTTTCCTTGAGCCATTGACGACACTATTCTACTATCTTCTGGCTTTTCTTGCTTCTGTTGGGAAGTCAGTAAGCCTAATAATTGTCGTTGCGTTGTAGCTAATCTGACTGTCATCACTAAGTGCCTTTACAAATTTCCCTGATATTCTGCAGCTTCACTATGTGAATGGAAGTGTAGATTTATTTTATTTAGCTCACTCGGGATTTATACAACTTTCTGAAAATGAGAATTGGTGTCTTTCATCAATTCTGGAAAATGTCTTTATCTTTTCAAATATTGCCTATTTCCAATTCCCTCTTAAAATTCTAAGAGATATGTTAGACAATCTCAGTCTGTCCTCCACACCTTTTAATCTAACCTTTATATTCTACCCATTTGTCTCTCCATGCTACCTATGGGGTAATTATTTGGCTCTACTTCCAAATTCATTAATTCTCTCTTCCATTGGTTATTTTTATAAGAGATTTATTTTTACATAAGGAACTCTTATTACCCTTTTATCTAACATATGAAATGTATCATTTCATATTTTATATCTGAAAATTCTACTATCCTAAGTGATTGCCAGACTAATTATACTGTTTTCTGTTGGCTTTGGTTCATGATGCCTTATAGGTGGCATCCTGTGATATCGGGGGTTTGTGATTTTTGACTATGAGCTCATGTTCCTTGGAGTTTTATCTGCAGAGCGAGTTTCAGGGCTAAATTAAAGGTGTGTTCTAGTGTGGATATGCGGTTACTTTGGCCATGAGCTCAGGGGTACTACCAACTTAAGGCCTCTTTAAGAACTTGGTTTGAGAGATATTTAGACTTCATGTAGCCTGAGAATTCAAACTACAGACCTCCATGAGGGAAGGCTTGTAGCTGACATCTCAGGGACAAACAGGTTCTTTCCCAGCTAGTGCCGGTTTCCCCTAACACTGAAGAGTCTTTGGGGATTCCTGCTGTTTACAGGGGGATCTCCTGTTAAAACTCCCACCGTAGGCACTCCCCAGGGTTGTCTCCTGTCACCTGTATGTCACGAGTCCCTTCTAACAGAAGCCCGGCATCACTAAGATTTGGTATGTGCCCCTAGGGAGAAACCAAGTTGAACACCCCCTTATCATTCTCGTTCTGCTTTCACTTTGTTTTTGGCCTCTCAGAATGCTTCCCTTCTCACCAGCTCAGTAGGACATCCAGAAATATTTTTGAAAAGTTTCATTCAACAGTTCAGGTTGTTATCAGGCAGGTTGTTCAAAGTATCTAGCCCTTCACACACTGGAAATGCAAGTCCAAAAGTCTGGTTCATGAAGGCCACAATAGGAGTGCAGAGGCAGGGAATATAGACTACCCTTCTGTTTTGTCAAGTAACTTGAAAATGGGGAGTAGAAAGCTAGAATGGTTAAGGTTTTCTTTGACAGGTGGCTTTATCAGGAAATGCATCAGCTGCTACTAACAGACCAAAATGGAAGTCATTTTTCCCCCAATGAAGAAGTCCAGACAGGTCAGCCAAGAGCTGGGCTACAAGTGGCTCCACATGTCTTCAGGAATATTATCCTTCTGCTTTGCCTCTACAAAGATACCTTCTGGCCCAAGTAGGCTTCAAGCACATCTACACTTCCGTCATGTCGGAAAGAAGGACGGGGGTTATGCCCACAAAGGGCACATGCCAGTTGTCTGTCCCTCTTAAGCAGCTTGCCCAGAACCAAACTCCCAGCCAACCACCCATCGCTCAAGGGAGCTTTTAGTTGGTCCCATTCCTGCTAGAGTAGAATTGGCGAATCCTGGATACTGGGTAGGCAGCCAGCAGTCTCTGCCATGGGACCCTAACACTTTTATTGTCCGAGGGCCCCACCTCAAGGGAGAAACTGAAATCAAGATGGATGATTACTGGACCAAAGAACATGGGAGAGAATGTGGTCAAAAGCAGAGAGGGAAAGGCAGCAGTTCTCCTACGAACCCCACAGAACCAGCACCTAGTGATAGAACTGACCAAGATTCTTTCAGCCCTGTGATTCAAATTTCATAAAACACCCTTCGAGGTAAACCACTAGAGAGAGTACGTTTTTATCAGCAGCACAGGTTCTCATATACGTAGAAAAGCAAGTATCACTTAAGGCAGACACCTCTGACAGATAAAATGGGTGACAGCTGCTTAGCATTCTTGGAATTAGAAGAAAATTAAATTTTACAATATAATCAAAGAACTCCATGCTGATTCAGATTTTTAAGATTCTAACCAGCATTAAGTACTGTATCATTCAACACAAATATTAGGAAATAATATTTCCTCTAGTTTTTCTGTTATCAATGTCAATTTGACAAGAATGATGAAGCTAACAGGATTCTGGTTCACAAAACAACCTGAAGTTTTTTATTGACTGAATGAGATACAGTTTATCTCTTTATATGTGTGCTCATATCTTTATTTCCAAAAAAGAATTTAATGTGGCCTTTTATAGTAATGAAAATAGCTGATACCTCAATAGTCTGAGATAAACATTAACTAGAAAAAACATTTAATCAAATATAGCAGTAAACTGGAATCTTTCCATTATTGCTTTGATAAGACAACGTTTGTTTCACAAAATTACTATTTCTTCTAAATAGGATAAATACTAAGATTTTTTTCTCTAGAGATTGTTCCTATATGTTGAGAGTTGATAATCGTATTGCTATCTTTATAAGATAAAAATAAACAATGTAACTATAAAGCTTAGTTTGCCATTTTCCACTGCATAATTTATTCACATTTACTTAAAACTCCATATTCCTTTTTATATAGTTATATGTCAAAAAATAGTGACTAGGTTTTATGGCTTACTTAAAATACAAGAGAGAAAAACGTAGACATTTGCCATACCAATGGCGGTTTTTAATTTTTTTTAAAGAAATGTTATAATTTAAAAAGAGTTCCAAGAAATTTAATAGAATTCCCAGCAATAATCATTTCTAAAATGTACGAGATTTGAAACATAAGTATAAAAGGCTAAAAACCCAAAGGATTCATTCTTACTTTTTCTTGTTTACAAAAATCCAGACAATTTGTGACATCGAGAAAGTTCGGCAAGCTGTGGCAGCTGCAGCCTTAGTCATCCTCAGAATCACTATCCCTCCTCAAGGGGACAGAGCACCGCACTGAGGACAGCAATGTGTCTTCAATCGGTTTCTTAGGGTTCTCCTCCAGGTCTGTCTTGACTGCCCCAGACTCAGACAGTTTCCACTCCAGCTCTACATGACAAAGAAAAAGCAAATCACCGAAAGCACCACAGGCACTGCTCCCGCACCCGTAGTCCATTAAGCCACAGTTTTTCTGAGCTGAAAATGCAATTACCAAAATGATGACAATTTGATTTTAGTACCATAATTTTAAGGTACCTAAAATAAAGGGGAAACGGAAACACAAAATACTTTCAAACATGTTTTCAGAAGATGAGATCGAATGAGGTATTACAGAAACTTGAACCTATATGGAAATTAAAATAAAATACAAAGAATAAACCTATCCTCTGATGACTGCAGTTTCCCAGGTTAGACAATTTCCCAGGCAAGAAATCAGCATGAAACATTTAAAGGAAATAATTTCTATAGGCCTGCTGGCAATCTAATCATTAAATCTAATTTTAGTTAATAAAAGGAAATTTTTCAGCCTCAAGTCCAGTACCCCAATCTAGGCTCAAGGGATAAATGTATGATGATACCCTAGAATTGATAACATTTGTTCTAAGTAATAAAAAAATAAAATAAAATACCAGAAAGTAAAGAATCAGTGACTAAAGACTCAGCTCCTATATCTCACTGAAATTCCGCATGGTGTGAGACCTTGTGAAGCAAAACTAAGTGATATATTTTTCCACTGCAGAGCAGAACCCAGGCTGAACTAAGGGACTACTCAAGAGATGCTAAAACAAGTTTCTTGGCTTAAAGGAAGACCAAAGCAGAGATGTTCTGCTTATTGGGTACTTCTATTCAACTCTAACAACCGATTTTATTGAAGTCATATTTTAACTGATTTTATTTAAGTACTCCATGAAACAGAGTAGAATGGTGGTACCAGGGATTGCGGGTAAATGGAAAGACAATGGTCAAAGGGTACAAACTTTTAGTTATTAGATGGATAAGTTCTGGAGACCTAATGTACAGCATGGTGACTATAGTTAATAATTACGTAATGTATACTTGAAATTTGCTAGGAAAGTAGATCTTAAGTATTCTCACCACAAAAAGAAAAAGGATAACTTGTCAGGTAATGGATGTGGCAATTAGTTTGACTGTGGTGATCATTTCACATTATATATCAAATCATTATGTTGTAAACCTTATATATACACATTTTTATCAATCACCTCAATAATGTTGGGGGGAGTGCTCCATAGAGATGAATACACCACTATTTTCAGCTCTAAGTACTTTGGTTCAATGTTATGCAAACTCAACAAATTTCTTTAAAAAAAAAACACAAGAATTCTGATTCTTGACTCAAGGAAATATTTATATACTATGTTTCTATATCCACATATAGGTATATATGAGTATATATATTTAATGTAAATGTTCATTTACACAGCATCATTTTATATAAGTTCACTAGTCCTCAAGTAAGACTTTTTCTAGAAATAAAGACTGTGATTATACACCTATCTCCCTCCCCTCATGGTACATTCATAAAAGGTCATAAGAGGCAAATATATTTAGTTGGAAATGCAATATGCCCTTGAACATTGGAAAAATGTCTAACTGATGTATCTCATATGTGTTTGTATGTTTATACTCATCCCAGTTGAATACCTTAGTGGTATAGTATTAAAGTCATGTTTAAAAATATGCTTTTGAAGACTAGTAAAGCATAATTGAACATATTATTTCAGTAAAGAGATAAAGAATTTTACTTGGTGGGAAAGCCTCTGGCCTCCAGTTCTCTTCCACATTACATGTAGATACATATTTTGACACTTCCATGCGTAACAGATCAAAAGGAATAAAAAAACACATCCTTCTAAGAGGCAGAATTAAATAAAATTTTAATTTTAATTTAAAAGCTACTAAGATAGTCAACTGAAAAATATTTCTATAGAGAAATTTATATATTAGCATCTGTCCCTAATATGTTCATATAAATTAAATAAAAAGTGAGTGCCGTGATCTTGAACTACAACTTAAAACACCCAACCGTAGAGGCAAATAAAATATATTTGACATTAATATTAAATATATATATATATATATTTAAGTCCATTGTGCCTTCCTTTAACTGAGGAATTATTAGAGCCAAGTTGTAACTGCTCCTTATTATTTGCCTAAGATGAGAGATTAAATGTTCTTCCTCCCTTTTAACAATCACCCACACACAGGCAAAGGTGAACTTGACAAAGCATCATAGCACTCGTCTAGGAAACAAGCACTCTCCAACAGAACAGAAACGTTCCCTCCCCACATCTCACCCGCCTGTCTCCAGAGCCCCTTACCATCTCCTGTCAGGTTCATGCCGCCAAACACCAGAGGACCAATAAACTGAGCCTTGATATCACCTTCGAGGTAAACAAATATCGTGGGCAGATTCCTATCAGGATAATTGGGTATGCAGGTGGTTGAAATGGCTTTGATAAATTTGACATCAGGAAACTTCCTGGCAAGTCCACTGAGGTGTTGATTTATCAGGGCACAGAGGGGAATCCTATAAAGTAGAAAGAAAAAACAGAAGCAACTGTGATTGCTCAAAAAGCTCAACTACCCTTTTGCCCTATGTAAAGCCTCATAACAGCTTCATGAGTGATTCTGCTGCTAGCTAAGATGAATTAACATTTTTTCAAAATTTTTCTAATATGCTCAGAGAAAGTGAAGAACTCGAAATCCAAAGTCCAATTTATTTTGAGACAAAAATAAGTCAGAAAAACAGCTTCAATGTAAAAGATAATTGGTATGCCTTTCTGTAAGGCTGAATGATAGAACATCGAAGATTTAGAATGTATGAACATGTGAACTATGTCAGAAAGCAATTTCCTGCTTAAAAAAATTCCTAGACAAGCACTGGCCTCTATAGTTTAAGAACAGGACTGGGCATTTGAGAAACACAGAGGACCTCGGCATCACTTAGTATAGGCAATTACCATAAAGGCCAACCTCACCATCTACAAGAGGGATTGCTTACATGGAATTCTGAAAGGCTAGAGTTCCTCTAGAGGGATAAATAACTTAGGAACTCTCTTTCAAAGAAAAAGAAAAGTCTTCATTGGTATACTTTAATAGGGGCATTTGTATTAGTGACAAATAGTAATTTGAAGGTCTTGAGATGAAAATTAGGCAATAAGGTTTGGGCAAGCCAGCAACAAACACACATAACCTGGTACCCCCAAAAAACCAAAACAAAAAAAACCCCTCCAATATGGATTAAGCCTGAAATGTTCAAGACATAAATTCAAGTTAACATTTTAGAGACAGCGTGGAAGATCAGCTCACCCTTGTTTGTAAAGGTGCAAGACTACCCACAAGCCCTCACCGGCTTTGGTAACTTCTTGAACATAATCCTTTCCTGAGATCTCCAAAACTTCTCCAAATTTATTCTTCAGTTTAGTTGCTTTCCACTCAGCCAGTCTTTGCTGCCTGCACAAGAGGAGGAGAGAAATATCTTACATAGATACACACACAAGCATGTGCACACACATATATATCTTTCAGAAAGCAGTCCTTGCACTGGTCCAGGTTTATTTATTTCTCATGGCAAGAGTGTAAGACCAGTTTGTTGACATTTGCAGCATTGTTATTATAGTCCTTTCCAAAAGTTATCTCAGCTGGAAAATTCATTTTTCAAAGGAAACACATTTTATTAACACACACAAAAAAACAAACTGTCTCTCTGGGTGGTACTAACCTGTACATTTCAATAGCACGTTCATCCTCTTCATTAAATTCATCTTCATGATCCTCTAGCTCTTCCAAAGTCATATCTTCATATGTTTTCACTGAATTTAGTTATGGTGACAAAGAGCAAAAAATTTAAAAAGATGAACAAACATGTATTTTGCTTTTTTCCCTTTGCTTTTCTCCTAAAGGCATGTACACAACACCAGAAGATCCCCAGCAAAAAAAAAAAAATATTCCTTAAGTTATTACACTAAGAAGTTGAAAACATAGGCCTATGTTGATTTCTGTAGACTTGACTGTCTCACCTCCACACAATAATAAGGTATGAATGAAAAGTTTCCCAAGTTTATAAAACAAGAGATTTGCCTGAAGTCACCTGGTCCAATCTTCAAGTACATGAACAGTTCTTGTATCATCCAAGGAGACAGGATACTATTCAGTGTCCTCCCCATGCACACCCTTCCTAGACTTAAAGGTGATTATCACATACTTCTTGGTCTTTTATTATGAGTGATAGGCAGCTCTAGCTTTTCTTGTAACCAATTATTATAAAATCTGTATTTTTATTGCCATAAACACTTTCTCAAAATTGAATCAGGTTTTTTCCCTCCCCCCATCACTCCATGAAGCTCTCTACTCAAGGTCAACAATGACCCCTCACTTCTTGACTGATGCCTCTCTCCTCCTACCCCTATGGCTGCCCAACCCCTTTGAACTTTTTGCTGTTCATTGTCTGACTCCTCCACTAGAATGTAAGTTTCATGAGGCAGAGAATTTTGTCTGGTGCATGCATAGCTAAATCCCCACACCCAGAATAACACATGACGTGATAATCATTCAATAAACATTTGCTGGATAAATACTTTCTAATATATCCTTCTTTAAGTTAGCTCTAACATGTAAACAGGGGACAAAAGTACTAGTCCCTGTGATCAGTGGTTCTCACACTTTGGCATGCACCAGAAGTCCTTTATGGCACTTGTTTAAAATGCAGATTCCTTGGCCCCACCTGAGATCCCGATTCAGTAAAGACTGGGGGTGTTTTTTTTAACAAGCACTCCAAGGGATTCCAACCCAAGTACATAGCTACCTATGAGAAAACCCCTCACAGACCCCACGTATTGCAAACATCTTATGCCTCTCCAAATTAAGCTATTTTAATATCCTTAATCAATCCACAAAGATGATAAAATATAAGCTCAGGAGAATACAAACACTAAAAACTTTGAACAAATTTCAATGACATTATTTAAAGTGAATCACAGACCAGAAAGTCAAGACTCAGAAATACTTTGTTCAGGATTATCATGTGCTCATCTGACACAAACAAGGACTTATGGGACCTCTGAAGTCCCCCTAATTCTATGGCCCAGGAAGGTGAAGGCTAGACACACCTTGTGATTTGCCTGAGGTCCCAGACTTACCAGCACTCTGGTCCCTGTCTCCTGCTCAGAGGATCCTTCTACCGCAGTAGTCAGAGGCTTAGAAAGTTGTTCCCTAACTCAGAAAGACAAGGAACAAGAAAATGCGCAAGCTCACCCACTGACTGCTGGAGGACTCTCTGCTCCTCCTCTTCTGCCTCCTTTTCCAAATCTTCCAGACTTTCCTTTGAGGGCAAGATGCCCTTTTTGCGTAAGATGTCATTCCACTCAGTGTCTTCATTGGGGTCCTAGAACAGGAGGACCAAGGCTGCCATGAGTGCAAAGTCCAGTATAGAGGGCACTGTGTTAGGCAAGGGGCCGAATGGGCAAAGTGGTGGAAAAGGAGGAATTCAAACCAAATTATTCTGTGGTCTACTTCTGAGAAAGTGTCAAAAGCCCCACAGTCCCTGTTCTATTCTTCCTGTCTATCCCTCTTCCCTCCCCCTGCGGAGGAGCTAGTCTTGGCTAAAAATCAGGATATAATGTGCTGATCAGCATCAGTACTGATACCAAGGCTCCGACCTGACTTATGTTCAATATTTTTATTGATGACTTGGCGTGATTCATTCAACAGATTTTTTTAAGTACCTACCACAGGTATTAGACAAAGGAGAAGCACGGTGAATAAAACAGTCAACTATGTTACAGTCAAGAGCAATACACAGGTAACGACAAGTACACATATACAAGTGCAATGACAAACAGGCTGCTGGTCTAGAGAATTACAGGAGACCTGCATTCCACAGGGTAGACAGAGATGTTCTCCATAGGAGGGGACATTTAACCATCACCTGAGGGTGGGAAGCAACCAGCCACAGGAGTGTGGGGACTTAGGAAACAGCTTTTTAGGCAGAGTGAACAAAGAGATTGTGACATCTTGAGCATCTCAAAGCCTAGAGAGGCTGCAGCGGAATCTGAGAGGGAGGAGAGCCTGAGGCTAGGGTGACAGAATTCTCTAATGGCCAGACCTGAAAGAAAGAGCTCAGAGCCCTCAGAGCAGCTGGTAACAACAGCTAATGTTTATTAAACACTAAGTTCTGGACATTCTTCTAAGCCCTTCACTTGCACCTACTCACAGAATCCTCACAAGCCTAGGGGAGGCATGGTGTTTAGAAAGACACTGCCCTGCTAGAACAGTTGGCCAAACATACCCCGATCAAACGTCAGAAAGATCAGTGTCAAACTGGGCTCTTAGATACAGAACCCAGCTGCCCAAGCGAGGGTTTGCATGGTGTAGCAGGAACACCACTTACGGAGCACAGGCCTGGTTTGGAACACAAATCAAGGTGCGCTGGGGAAAGGGCACCGGGATAGCCAGGCTCCAGCCCCACCTCTGTATCACAATCTTGCTGAGATACATCAAAAGGAAAATGGACAGAATCCTTTCAACAGGGTGGTCAGGGAAGGCCTCTGAAGAGGTGACATTTTAAAGCAGGGACCTGAAGTATGGAGGATGAAAAGTAGGGGCTAGAACAGTCCCCGAGCTTCCTCTTCGCGTTTAAGAGTGACTGGCTGTGGCAAGCTCGCTGTCCTTGTAGATGGTCATCCCCCAGCGCGGCCCTCCCCAGCCAATCCCACACGGCATCTCCATTTCCCCTCTGCCACTGAGCAGAGGCTACTTAATCAGAATTCCTGACCACGGCGAGATCAGGGAGAGCCGCCCGGGTCTTTGCACAGTGACAAAATTTAGTTGTCATAGATTTCTGCTCAGAAAGGTGCCCATTTCCAAGGTGTTTTCATTCGTTTTCTTTGGACATTAGTCAAGTTCCATTAGCAAATTCCGGCTACCAAAAAAGAATAAAACTAGGGGATTTTGATTTTTATCTATGTTAAGAAAAAAATTCAGCACTGAGCAGAGGGACCCCTCGGGCTGAGCTCTGGAACCCAGGTCGTCTGAAATGGGGCGCACCCCAACTGAACACCAGAGTTCAGAGGAAGAGGGTGTTGAGCCCTCACCCAGCTCTAACTGCAGCCAGGAACACGGGTTCCGCCGCTGCTGTAGGTGGTAGGATCCCCCAGGCGGACCCTGCGCTTCTCCACGCCTCAGCTTCCACGTCCCCACAATGAGTCCACAGCACACCTGCTCCTGCGCTCGCTAAGGCAGCTAACAAATAGCAAATAACTTTTGTCACGTGGGATCTGGCAAGTTCTTCAAGGGACGCGGTGGGGGCAGACCTCGAGCTTCCTCGAGAAAGCCTACAAGCACAGAGATTTGGGGTCTAGAGCACAGTGCGGCAGCGACACCAGCCCTCGGTCCGGCAGGGACCACGCCCGTCCGCCCGCCCGCACTGCGCCTGCGCGGGGCCTGGACTCGTGCGGCCTCTCCCCGCAAGCCCGGCATCCGTCCAACGGGACAAACGAGCGGCCGGAGCCTCCAAGCCCCGCGCCGCGCGCCGCGCTCACCTGCATTGTGTCTCCAACCGCTCACGCCAGTCCAGCCGCGGCACCGCCGCCCCTCAGCTCCCGTCTGCGCACGCGCGCAGCTGCCGCCCCCGCCTCTTCTCTCAACCCGGCCTTCAGGAGAGGGCTCTGAGTCTGCGCCTGCTCCCCAAGGAACCGGGCCGAAGTTACGCGCTGGCGTGGATCAGGACACGCCCACCGCCTTCCGGCCGCGGAGTTCACGTGACCAGGACTAATTTTGAGCGCTGCCTTATTCGGGCATGTCTTCGGCCCGGTGTTGGTGGAATAGAGTGCTCAGTGGCAGGTGCATTCCACGGTGCCTGCCCAAACCTGTGAAGAGATCTCGGTGGCCTTGACTAAAAAGTCAGAAATAGAAATACTTCTCAGTGATCTGCTGTTATAATTAAAAATGATGTAGGGCCACCTGGAATTCAAAACTATCATTTAGGTATCGGGTAAGGCAACTCATTCATAAAAATTTTATTGAGAGCCTGCTGTGTACCAGGCACCATTCTAGGCTCTGCGGATACTGCAGTGATGAAAACACAAGACATTTATTTGTCTTTTTGATAATAGCCATCCTAACTGGGGTGACATATTGCATTGTGGTTTTGATTTGCATTTCCCTGATGATTAGTGATGTTGGGCATTTTTTCATATATTTGTTGGCCGTTTGTATGTCTTCTGAGAAATGTCTGTTCAGATCATTTGCCCATTTCTTAATCAGGTTTGTGTGTATGTGGTTGTTGAGATGTTTGAGTTCTTGTATATTCTGGATATTAATCCTGTGTCAGATGAGTAATTTGCAAATATTTCCTCCCACTTTGTAGGTTGTCTTTTCACTCTGTTGACTGTTTCCTTTGCTGTGCAAAAGCTTTTTAGTTTAATATAATCCCATTTGTTTACTTTTGCTCTTGTTGCCTGTGCCTTTCAGGTTTTACTCATAAAATCTTTTCCCAGACCAACGTCCTGAAGTGTCTTCCCTCTTTTTCTTCTAGTAGTTTTGGGTCTTACATTTAGTTCTTTGATCCATTTTGAGTTAATTTTTGTGGAGCATGAGAGGTCGGAGTTTAATTTCATTCTTCTGCATATGGTTATCCAGTTCTTCCAGCACCATTTATTGAAGAGACTGTCCTTTCCCTAATGAGTGTTCTTGGCATCTTCGTCAAAAGTCAGTTGGCTGTGGATACATGGATTAATTTATCGGTTCTCTTTTCTGTTCCATTGTCTGTTTTTATGTCAGTACCACGCTGATTTGGTTACTACAGCTTATAGTATATTTTGAGGTCTGGTAGTGCAATACCTTCAGCTTTGTTCTTTTTGCTCGTGGTTCCTTTGGCTATTTGGGGCTTTTGTGATTCCATACAAATTTTAGGAGGTTTTTTTTCCTATTTCTGTGAAGAATGTCATTAGCATTTTGATAGGGATTGCATTGAATCTGCAGATTGCTTTGGGTAGTATTGTCTTTTTAACAATATTAATTCTTCCAATCCATGAGCACAGGATGTCTGTCCATTTGTTTTTATCATCAATTTCTTTCATCAGTATTTTATAGTTTTCTTTGTGAGGTCTCTCACCTCGGTTAAATTTATTCCTACATTTTTTCTTATAGCTATTGTAAATAGGATTGCCTCCTTGATTTATTTTTTATCTAGTTTGTTGTTCATGTATAGAAATGCTACTGATTTTTGTATATTCATATCCTGCAACTTTACTGAATTCATTTATGAGTTCTAAGAGTTTTTTGGTAGAGTCTTTAGGTTTTTCTGTATATAAGATCACATCATCTGCAAACAGGAACAATTTCACTTCTTTTTTTCCAGTTTGGATGCCCTTTATTTCCTTCTCTTGCCTAATTGCTTTGGATAGGACTTTCAGTGCTATGTTGAATAAAAGTGGTAAGAGTGGGCTTTTTCCCATTCAATAAGATGTTAGCTGTGGGTTTGTCATAAATGCTGGTGAGGATGCAGAGAAAAGGGAACTCTTATACACTGTTGGTGGGAATGTAAACTAGTACAGCCACTATGGACAACAGGATGGAGGCTCCTCAGGAAACTACAAATAGAACTACCATATTATCCAGAAAGCCCACTACTTGACCTTTATCCAAAGAAAAGGAAATCAGTATATCAAAGAGACATCTGTACTTTCATGTTTTTTGCAGCACTGTTCACACGATAGCCAAGATATGGAATCAACCTAGGTATCCAACAACAGATAAATGGATAGAGAAAATGTGGTATATATACACAATGGAATACTATTCAACTGTAGAAAAGAATGAAATCCTGTCATTTGTGGCAACATGGACAGAACTGGAGAGGATTATGTTAAGTGAAATAAGCCAGTAACAGAAAGTTAAATACTGCATATTCTCACTAATATGTGGAAGCTAAAAAATCTCTAATCTCATAGAAGATACTAGGGGCTGGGAAGGGTGAGAGGAAGGGAGGGATGGAGAGAGATTTGTTAAAGGATACAAAATTACAGCTAGATAGGAGGAATAAGTTCTAGTGTTCTATACGACTGTAGGATGACGGTAGTTAACAATAATACATAGTTTTAAATAGCTAGAAGGAGGATAGTAAATATTCCCAACACAAAGAAATGATAAATGTCTGGGATGATGGATACGGTAATTACCCTGATCGGATCACTTCATGTTATATGTATTGAAACATCAGTATGTACTCCATGAATGTGGACCAGTATTATTTGTCAATTAAAAAGATAAAATTTAAAAAAACATGAAAACAGAAAGTTAAAGTCATTTTACCTGGTTGAGCCTCAGGAAACCCATACATGCAAAAGTGCTTAGCCCTAAGGCAGGCACACAGGAGGCATGGAGTAAAAGTCAGCAGTCTGACATAAAATGCAGGTGTTGGGCTCCAGGGCTTCTGCAAATGCAGCACTCCCAGTTTAAGTTAAGAAAACAATATTCCTGCCTAGTAATGGAAGGAAGCATCCTATACACCTGGGCTAACTTGCTGCTTCCTGGCAATAAAGCAGACACATAATAGAGACCCATGCACCTGTTGGGTGGGTGTAGGGTTTCCAACCTTGGCTATGCATTAGAATCACCTGGAAGCCTTTTAAAAAATGCAGCTATGGGGGGGCTCCAATCCCAGACAAATTAAATCCCTGGAGATGAGGCCTGGGACTGATATTTTCTTAAAGATCCTTAGGTGATGCTACAGTCACAGCCATTGCTATACAGTGAATCAAATGATTGCTTGAGAGCAAGACCTTTGATTTGATAATTTATTAGGATCCTTAAGATTTACCTAACTCCTCCCAACTGAATTACTGATCCTTTTAAGCATTTGTTTATTAACGTATCAGGCAGCAAAAGTCTTTGTAAATGAATTTCCCTCGGTCTCACCACCAAAATCAGGACTGGGACTATTATTGAGTTTGACTCTCTGCTTCGCTTTCAGGCCTGTACAGCAATAGACTCGGTGTTCTGTGCTTTTCTCAGCCCCAGCCTTAGCTGTTTCCTGAGGCCTGTTCTCTAAGACTCAGCCAGTCAACAATTCCCCACATGATCTCTGTCCAGGGATTAACAAACCAAATGCCTGCACCCTAGTACCCACTCCTTTCAGCCGGAAAGATGCCCCTCCCACTTTGGTCAAAAAGTTATTCTCTGTTATTCTTTTCTCCTGTGCAGCAGATCACAGTCCTTCTTACCTCCCCCAGAGACTTCTTACCATCATTCCATCCCTCTTGGCTGTGGAGAAAATAATGGGGGCTCAGGAGAAAAGATTAGAGCCATAAGAATTGGAAAAGGAAAGATAACCTATTTCTATTTGTGGATGATATGATATAATAATTGGAAAACCCAGGGGAATCAAGTCTTAAATTCATACCAACAATCTGAGAATTCAGTATAGGAACAGTATGTAAAATTAACAGATAAAAATAGCCTTCATTTGTATTTACAATATCACAAACTAGAAAATATGATGAACCCCAATTACAATAACAACAGAAAAGAAAAAGCATTTAGGAATAAACTTAAGAAATGCACAAAAACCTACCTGAGGAAAATTACAAAACCTTCCTGAAGATACAAAAGCAGACTTGAACACATGGAGAAAGAAATATCCTTTATTTTTGGTAGGATGACTCAACATCATAGAGATGTCAATTTTCTCCAAGTTAATATGCAAAATCTAACACCATCTTAATTTAAAAACCCAACAAATTATTTTCTGAGGTAGGCAGGTTGATTTCAAAGTTTTTATGATAAAACGACAATCAAGAATAGCACAAGGTGGGAGGGAGAGCTAGCCTTACCAGACGTTAAAACAACGTGGTATTGGTGCATGAATAGACAAAGAGATCAAGGAAGCAGCATAGTAAGTTCAGAACAAGCCCAGAAATAGAGCCAAGTACACATAAGTGTTGGCGTATGTTTAAGTTGGCAACTCAATCCACTGCAGAAGGACTTTTAATAAATAGCGTTGGGACAATTGGATAACCATATGAAAATAGATAAAACTGGATACACACTCCACAGTGTATATTAGAATAAAAAATACTAGAAGAACTCATGGAATAACTTCTTTATAACCTAGAAGTGGAAAAGGACTTTGACTATTACTCAAAATCCAAAAGAAATCAAATCAAAAAAAAAAGATTTGACTACTTAAATTTTTTTTACATAGGAATAATGCATATAAGCATGCTACCTTTGGTGTAAAAGAAAAGATTAAATAAGAATACATTTATGTGAATATTCATATTTGCTTAATTTTATGTTAATAAAAAGAATCACAGAAAGAAGAAACCAGAAATTAATGGAAATGGTTAACTATTTGGGGGAGGGAGTAACGAGGTGGTGAGGGCAGGGATGGGAATGAGAATCCTCTGATAAACTTATATTTAGGAGCAGATAGTTTTGTAGGGCCTGAAGCACTTTTGATCTTGGATGCTGCTATAGTTTGAATGTTTGTCCCCCAAAACCTCATGTTGAAATTTGGATCCCCAGTGTTGGACACGGGGACTAATGGGAGATGTCATGGGGAAGAATCCCTCATGAGTGGTTTAGTGCCATCCTTGGGTAAGAGTGAATTCCTGCTATATTTGTTCCCATGTGAGCTGGTTGTTAAAAAGAGCCTGGCACCTCGCTACTCTCTCTCTCTCTCTCTCTCTGTCTCTCTCTCTCTCTCTCTCTCTGTCTCTCTGTCTCTCTCTCTCACTTCCTCTCTTGTCATGTGAGCTCTGCACACACCAGCTCCCCTTCAACTTCTTCCATGAGTGGAAGTCGCCTGAGGTCCTCACCAGAAGCAGATGGTATCACTATGCTCCTTGTACAGCCTGCAGAACCATGAGCCAAATAAACCTCTTTTCTTTATAAATTACCCAGCCTCAGGTATTCCTTTATAGCAACACAAACAGACAAAGACATATACCCTCTTTAAGAATACAAAATTATAAATGTAACATTAAGCATGAAAGGAAATATTTAAATAGCATACTATATTTTAATTATCTATATAATACCATAGACTATCTTCTATGGTAGCCAGAAGCTTCATAAAGGCTTATATAATTTTTCTCATGTAGGTTTCTGTGCACTTCTGGCTTATACAAGTCAAGCCCAGTTTCTTCAAGAACTGCCCAAATGCCTCATTTGGACAGAGCTCCAAAGATTACATTCATATCACATTGTGTTCTCTGGCCCCGTAACTTCATGTCGCATCACTGAATGAATGGTCAGTGACAGTATTCCTGCAAGTCGTTTCTGCCCTGGGACAGCCAGCAATAAGCGTGCATGGAAACAGCTGCAAACCACAGAAATGTGTATCAGTAAATATATCCTCAATTCAGCCTTCCCTTAGTCTTAGTGATTTCCTCTTAATTGGAGCCCACTTTGTTATCTATAACTTAATTTCCACTAATCGACCTTTTTTTTCCTTGTACAAAGCTTTACAGTGGCTTTTGCCAGATTTTGCTTTTGTCTCCTTACCTCTGGCAGCATCTGTGACAATGTCAATCGTTCTTCATATGTTTTTATACACCTTTGCTCACTGCAGAGATGGAAGACCTGGGGCTGGCCTGCCTGCCCTGCCTAGAAGTGCCTGTTTATTCCACTTCTCCCCTCTGGGGTAGGTGGTTTACAGCCCTGCATAAATGATGAATGGATTTAATAAAACAGTGAGGGAGACAAATTCTGAAGTTATACACAGTGTATGGATTTCTTTACAGGCAAGTATAGAAAAATTTTTCCATTGAGCTCAAGCACCCATGGAAATGTGACTCCTGCTTAGACTCACTTCCGCAGGACTCTCCTGTGATGCACAACTGCATAGGACATTACAGTTTCTTTACATGAGCGGTTTTCTAAGCAAAATGCCTGGTATTAATGACTCTTACACAAATTGCTGGAAAAGCTGCTGCAGCTGGCATTAAAGTTTGGTGAATGTGAGTCTTTGCCTGTAGGATCCTGAATATAGCAATGATGTGATTAGCCCATGGTTCCTTCTCCTTCCAGGGAAATCACACAGGCAGATTCATGTAATAAGCTGATCTCCAAATTTCATTTCTTTCTAAGACAAAAGGCATATATATAAAGATTCAGCTGAGTGGCAGTGGTTAGAAGAGAAATTTTAATGAGATATCATTGAATGTGGAACTCCATGGCTACTGCCAGATTAACTGGAATTCCACATTCCAAATGCGATTTATGTTTGATCTTTAGGCGACTATCGTTTCAAGATTTATTTGTGTGTGATTTTTCAGTTAGTGAAAAGCTGCACTGCACACCCCTTCCTTTTATCTCATTGTCTCCTATCCCTGGATTACTTGTCTTCAGAGAATATAAAAGAATTGGAAAGAGAGTGTGCTGGCATGTTATTACAGATGATTGCATGGCTGCGAGCTTCTATCCATTTTGAGACTAGCTGAAGGTTAAGACGATTAAGGGGTGGCTGCAGGTACAACTAGATGCTGAGATGATGTCTGCAGTGAAAACATGTGGAAGTTTTTAGAACATCCAAATGCTGTGGAGTGACCAGCTGCTCACCAAATCTGCCTCTTCTTCCAGGCCACACAGTGGATTGCATTTCCAGCTTCCTTTGCAGGCAGGCATGGTCGTGTGACTGAGCTCTGGTAGAAGAAATGGCCTGGCCCGTATAAATCCTCTCTCCAGACATCCTTTTGTCTCTCCCCATCCACTTACTAAACAGTTGAGGACTTGGAGGCCCTTGAGCCCATCTTGGGCAGAGCCTATCAGGTAGAAGGAACTGGACATTGAACAACCAGAAACACCTGCAGTGGATTATGTGGGAGATGGAAATAAAATTCTACTGGGGCAAGTCACTGAGATTCAGGGGGTAATCTGTTGCGGTAACTAGTGTTACTCTACTACACTACTCTGCAGGACTGTGGGGATTAGTATAAAGCACCCACTACAGTGCCTGAAAGGGTTCATACTCAGGACACAAAACTTCCAGGCCTCCGGAAATGGAAGCTCACAGCAAGAAATCTGTGATGCAATGTTAGAGTGTGTGTGGATATATATTTGTAATTGTGTGTACGGCACATCACCGAGAGCTTACATTCATTCTTTTGTTTCGTCATAATAACATACATAGGTGGTAGCTTCTGTCCTTTGCCCCATTTTACAGATGAATAAACTGAGGCTCAGAGAAGTCAAGTAAGTTGTCTAAGGTCACACAGGTAGTTGTTGATGACACAGCTGAGCCCCTAACCACGCTCTTAGCCACTGTATTTTTAAACATTCAGAAGGGACAAATCTATAGTGTGCCCAAAGGCTACTTGCTAACTTGATGGAGGAGAGGAAGATTTTTCAGAACCTCGTCATGGCAACCTCCTCAGCACAGAATTCACACTGTCCCCAAGGCAGAAGATCCTTTGCTTATGCTGTACTAATAATAATAAATAACAAGCACTGAGTACTTAGGAGGTGGCAGATGCTGTCCTAAATTCTTTATAAGGATTAACTCATGTAATACTTTTAGAACAACCCTGCAAGGTAGTTTCTCTTACTGTGCTCACATCAATGGTGAGGAAACTGAGGCAGCAAATGGTGAGGTAACTTGTCAAGATTACACAAATAGTAAGAGGCACAGGTAGAATTTAAACCCAGGCAGTGCGTGTGTGTGTGTTTGGGTTGGGGTAGAGGTTGCTTATGGTGGAAGAAGGCGTGAAGAACCCCCTGCTATGCCCTCTGCCCTGTAGTCAGACCAGGGTACTCGTCCCTGGACCATGCCCTACATTGCCCCATTTCCCTATCTCTGTGTTATTCTCTCTGTTGGGGACACTCTCTTCCAGCACCATCTACAGACATCCTATAGATCCTTGAAGGACCAATTCAAGAACTACCTCTCTCCTTGATTGTCCTGGACAAAAACAATCTTTTCCTTTTTGTGTTTCCGTATAAATTCATTTGTACATTATTTTCTCCATTTATAAATCGTTACTTTTTACACAATTGACTTCCAATCCACCTACTACCACCTTAAGAAAAAAATTGCCAATACAGTTGAAGCTCTGCTGTAAACTTCCTGGTTTGTATTAGTCTTCCTCCTCTCAAGAATCACTGCTCTCCTAAATTTGATATTTATTCTCTCCAAGGTGCTCAACTTATATAAATGTTGTTTTGCTATAAAAAGTGTCCCGCTTGTTTTATTCAACATCATGATTTTAAGACTCTTCTAACTTCGCGTAAGTGGTTCATTCAATTTCACTGCTATATAAATTTCATTTTTATGAATAACAATGTTTATCTCTTCTCTCATTAATGGGCATTTGGCTTCTTTACAACTTTATTTATTTATTTATTTAGATGGTCTCGCTCTGTCACCCAGGCTAGAGTGCAGTGGCAGTATTGAGGCTCACCACAACACCAAACTCCTGGGCTCAAGCAATCCTCCTGCCTCAGCCTCCTGAACTGCTGGGACTACAGATGCATGCTGCCATGACTGGCTAATTTTTCTATTTTTTGTATAGAGGGGGTCTCACTATGTTACCCAGGCTAGTCTCAAACTCCTGGGCTCAAGCAATCCTCCCACCTCAGCCTCCCAAAGTGCTGGAATTACAGGCATGAGCTACTACACCCAGCAATAAGTCTTTTGCTCAAACAAACCATGTGAACATTCTTGTCCCTGTGTCTTCAAGGACTTTGCCAGATTTTCTCTGGTACCTAGGTTTCAGAAAGGATAACATGGCAGTGAAGACTTGCAGGACCAAGATTTGGTTGAGATATAAACCCAGAAAGGCAAACAAACTAAGCCTTTCAGGGTGGTACATTTCTTCTAGGGATGTCTGAGGGTTCCAGGAAAAGTAGCTGTGAAACTGAAAACTGGGCAGAAACTTTTGCCACTCTAATGGGATGAGAGGGCAAAAATCAGAGACTACAGTATGCAATGGGAAAGCCCATGACAAACTCAATTGCTTCAGTCAGGCCCCTAAAGAACTGCAAGAGTAAGAGTGAGCACTAAATGAAAAGAAGAGAAATAGCAGACAATAGAAACAGTCATAAAAGAGATATAGATAATAATAGTTGTCAGAAACAAACTCTAAAAATATCTATTCTTACTATGTTAAAGGATGAAAAAAGACAAAATCAAGAATTTCATCAGAAATCTAGAAACTATTAGTTGGGTATGGTGGTGTGTGCCTGTAGGCCCAGCTACTTGGGAGGCTGAGACTGGAGCCTGGGCTTCATGGTTTTCTGGAGAGGCTGGAGTTGTTCTGCCTTAACTTACTGCTGCCAGCAATAAAGAAACAGCTTTCATGGGGGCAAGTCCTTCTGGTACACTTTGTATAATGAAAACCATCTTTTAAGTGTAATTGGAGCCAACGTTTATTGAGTGTTCACTATGTAGCACCATGCCAAGCCCTTCACATGGACCATCTCCTTAGTCCTCACAAAATCTATGTGAAGAAGGTACTAGTACTACCAACCCCATTTTACCATAAAGGAAACGGAGGCACAGGGATGGGCATAACCCAAGGTTACCCAGCTAAAAGCAGAGGAGAGAGGAGTTGAAGCCAGCCAACCTATCCCAATTCCATACCCTCAACTCTCAATAATAACAAGATTGTTAAGGGATGCTAAACCAATACCAAAGATGGTAAGTTTTAAAAAATATATTCTATTATTAAAAAATATGCCCAACACCTCCCCACCAAGACTTTCCAGTACAAAGTGAAAATGGGTGTAAAAACAGTTTTTCCTCTGCTCTCATACCACAATGTGTGTGTGGTTTTTCCCCAGCATGCGATCAGTTCTGCAGCAGACACCGGCTGGGTGTCCGATGCCGATGGCAAGCCCCAGGTTGTTTTACCTGTCATTCTGACTGACCGGCTATAAATCAAAGTTCAACTAATTTGCTAGAGCAGCTCATAGAACTCAGGGAGACACTCATGTTTACTGGTTTCTTGTAAAGGATAGTACAAAGGATACAGAGGAAGGGATGCTTAGGGCCAGGCGTGTGGGAATCTCCATGTCCCCTCTCGGTGCACCACCCTCCAGGAACCTCTACATGTTCAGCTGTTTGGGAGTGCTTAAAGCTCTGTCCTTTGGGTTTTTCTGGAATCTTCATTACATAGCATCAGCCTTAAATAATGAGATTCAGAAAATATGATTAAATATGGAGTTTATTTGGACTGAAAGTTTGAGGATGGCCACCTGTTAATGCTGACTCCAAATGAATGGAATCAGCATTCTGAAGTGGAAAGGTGTGAGGGTCGTTTGTATCGTCAAGGTTTGGGGAAGCTTAATAGGATCTCAACATTTTCCACACAAGGTTAGTACATAGTTATGACAATTTGATTGCTTATAGGCTGTGTTCTTTTTCAGAAAGGATATTTAACATTCCACACTGAGGATGTAATAGTCATAGGGTCTTTTGTACCATCTGGTCTGAGTTGGGGGCAAAACAATAAAGGAAGAAGTTAATCAATAACGAAAAGCCAGTAATTAAGAGGGGGAGGGGTCTTATCTCTGGCACCATTCATTCTTAGTCATTTTACACAATAAAAAACAAGAGAGTTAATCTATAATTGGAGAAGCAGGAATTGCAGCTATGTGGTATGTGACTCAGACCACATAGTCACATTTCTCTCAAGGCTCAAATAATCTGAAGTTCCAACAGCTTTAAGTTTGAGTTATTTAATTTCACATTAGGTATGATTGATTAAATCATTGGCCATTGGTGATCATCTTAACCTTCAGCCTCTCCTCCCTCCCCTGAGGTTGCGGGGTGGGGCTGAAAACCCTGAAAACCGTCTAATCCTGCCCTGGTCTTTCTGGTGACCAGCCCCATCCTGAAGCTACCTAGGGGCGGCCAGCCACCAGTCCACTCAGCACACAAAAGATGCTTATCACTTTGAAGATATGCCAGGAAACAGGAGGAGGACCAAATATATATTTCACAATATCATACAGTGCTACTTTATTTTTATACAACTAAATATTCTAGTGAATACAGAGCAAAAGAAATATCTTTAAATATTGTTTGCAGAAAGAAATGTGACATTTGTTCAAAACAATCACTGAATGTCCTCATCAGATCCAGCTTTCCTGTGCTATTGAATCCTGAAAAAGAAAAGAAGTGTACAGCTCAGGTCAAATCATTCTCAGAATGAAGACAAGACCCATGGGCATGCTATTATATAATGTATTTTACAATTATACCTCAACTTGACATGTCATAAATGCCCAGATCACTTTCCCCCAATCAGTACCTATAAGACTTGTTTTTGCTGAATCTAATTAGGCTATTATTAAATTGGTATAAGTGCCGTGGCCTAAGGGAACATCTTCCCCTTGTGTTTGCTGGATATTTTGTCTCCCAGCAGTGGGACAGCCGTGTCAGGCACCTTGGACTTTTGGGACCCTGACTGCTGCTGCCTGCTGGCAGCAACCATAGGACGGTGGCCACATGTCCCTGGGACCACATCATCATGAGAGACAGAGGAGTCCCAGAGCTGCCCTTGTGCATGGCTTTCCTCTTCCACAGGCCTGAAGGCCAAGGAATCTCCCCAGACTTAAACTCTGGGTCTCAGAGCATCATTGGACCAGAGGGAACAGCTTTGCCTGGCTGTGTACTTAGAAATGTTCCCACTGTAGGGAGCCTGGTAGCTTCTAGGGGCTCTTTGGTGCACCACCCAAGCAAGCCAGGGTTGTGTTTTCCTTATCAGAGGGGCCAGGCGAGAAGTCACAGAGGGCCCAGCTGGGCTACGAGGAGCTTTCATCCCCATCACACCTAAAGCTGGAGATGACTTACTCCCAAGGGCATGCAAGTGAAGGCTGTAATGTTGCCTGGGACAGCCTGCTTCTGCCAGACTGGGGCGGGGGTCTCCATGGTGATATGAGTGGGAAAAGAGAGGGGGCAGAGCCCTTGGGGGTTCCAGGTGGTCCCTCTTTCTTTGAACAATGGCCCCCCCTAGCTGCCTCTCACTCCCCCCAGTCAGACACATAACATTTGCTTGGAAAACAAAAGCTACAATGAAGCTGACCTTGGACTATCTACTGGGCCTTGTCTTCAATGTTTCTTCCATTCCTTGGCTGAAAAAAAAATTCAGTGACTTACAGATACTGAGACACAACCGTCTGAGGCCTATATCTTGGTCCAGTTCCTCTATGTACAGAGCCCTAAGGCCTCATTCTTCTAACTGGGATTTCACTCCTCCTCCTCCTTGGGGACCCACCTGGTGAGCCCTCACCCCATGCTAGTGCTGGTCTGTAGGTCCTCTGGGGCAGTGCTCTAGGACTCTTGCTGCTCCTAGGACCCTGACACCATCTCACACCCATCACCTCTACACATTAGCCGATGCTTGCGCGGTGAGATCCGCAGACCATCCATCAGGACCGTTCAGCCTGGAGACACCATGGGGATCTACTGTTTCTCAAAGTGTTTTCCAGTGAGTAATGCAATAATAGATCATGTAGACCAAAAAGGGGTACGTGGGGTGGAAGTAGGGGAGGGATGGGAAGAGTCTCCGTGGTCAAATAAGTTTAGGAAACAAATGATTAAGTCAGGTGAAACAGATTGTTTCGCATGGGACTTCTCAGAGCCTGTGACAGGCCAGGTGCATGTGAATCTTTGTAAATGTTCAGCATTTTCCAAACTTATCTGATTTTGCAGAGTACCTGTTAGTGCCAGTGATGTACCACAAATCTAGTCTGATTTGCTCAGTTTTCTATGCAAACACTGAGGATCTCAGGGGTTGAGCACAGCTAGTAAACGGCAGACCAAAAACTAAAAGAAAACTCTTCTGACTCTGTGACGTTTGCAAGAATCTCTGTGTTCTAGGAAGAAGGGGAGGATGGTGCCTAGATTCCTCCTGCCAGTGTGTTTTGGGGGCCATGTGTCCTGCATCCTAATGCTCTAAAACACGGGCTCACACTCTGGTCTGCTTCCATGTCTGTCCCTGAGCAGCATCCCTCCCCCGACACGGGCACGCTCAGCCTCTGTCATGTCAGACCCTTTGCTCTACAAGCTCGTAGGAGGAGATCCTGAGTTTGAGTCATGCCCAGTGAAGGGTTAGAGTCCCCACAATCGGTCACCAGGGGTCCTGGCTGTGCCCATTCTGCAGTAACTCCATAATTGGGACGGTTGCAGTGAATCAGGATGAGAAAACAGAGATGAGGAAACACGTTATACCCTGAAAAGGAAAAACGGTCGTCCCAGGGTGGCAGTGTGACCCTGCAACACAAAAACATAAACTGTTATGCAACCTCATTGCACCAAAGGTCTTTCAAAAATGTCTGTCGGGATGGCTTTCAAAAAGGGTGGTCCCAGAGCAGCAGCATCAACCTGTGGCCTAAGGGAACATCTTTCTCTTGTGTTTGCTGGGTATTTTGTCTCCTAGCAGTGGGACAGCCTTGTCAGGCACCTTGGACTTCTGGGGCCCTGACTGCCCCCCTGAGGGGGGACTTGTCAGAAATGCAAGCTCTCAGCCCCACCCCAAACCTACCGAACTTTTGATGTGGGGCCAGTAGTCTGGATTTTAACAGGTGACCCTGATGCACCATCGAATTTGAGAACCACTGGAGTATGGGGTTTGTGCATGGCAGTGCCTCTCCCCGAGTTTGTGCATGTGGGCCCCTGAGCCAGAGAAAGCAAATTCCCAGGAGCAGGTAGCCCCAGGTGACTCATTTGTGAGACCAGAGATGAAATATTAACAGCCAGAGGCATTGCCCCACGGTTTTCTCCTGCCCCAGGGAAACCCAGACTTAGATGTTGAGCCACAGAAGGTTCTCAGGGGCATGTGTGAGACCAGTTCTTCCCACAGTGCTCTGGAGGGTGGCAGGGTGGCCAGCTCCAAGCCCTCCCTGCCCTTCTCACATGGAGCTGTCTTTGGGGGCTGCGTTCTCCACGGGGCTCACATACCTTCTTGGTAAAGTGCACTGCAGCAGCCTCCGACTCCTACAAGGGAATGAGGCACAGGTTTACTCAACAGGAACCGCACCCACAACCTTGCAGTTGGCCTGGGTGATCCCGCCCCTCCCTGCTTCCATTCTAAGGTGGTCAGAAGTCTGGCACAAAAAAGCAGTTAAAGAGAATGGCGACAGTGTGGCCAATCACAAGTCCCTGATGGGGAAGGCAAGCTTGCTTTCTTGGTTGAGTTATCCATTTGTGTCCAGCTGCATTAAGTTACTTCTTTCTTCTCCTAATAGCACCAACTTTGAAACTGATCCCTGGTTCAGGCAAATTTTCAAGGATAAGCCACTACAGCTTCTTCAGCTTGTTCTCTGCCTGCCAATCTGCCATAAGAATGGAGGCAGACTGGACCAGAAGCTCGCAGTCAGCAGGCATCAGAAAAAGTGCTGCCTGCACTTAGGACCAGCCAGCTTTCCGGAGACTGGGGGGGCTTGGGATTTTCAGAGCTAAAACCAGGAAAGTCCTGCACAAACTGGGACTAGTTGGTCACCTACCTGGGCTCAGGAGGTGCAAAAGAAATTTTCTTTTTCTTTTTTTTCTTGCTAGCATGCAATAAAACCTAGGTTAACATTTTGAACAGGTTCAGCTATTACCGAAACTGGTAATTTCTAAACTTAAAAATTAAAAAAAAAAGTTTAAAAAGCTCTGAGAAATAGGCAAGGGGCAGGCAGGGCAATGGGGAACAGGATGTCGCCAGGGCAATTTCCATGTCAGGAGGAAGGGACACAAAGTAACAAAACAACACAAAACCCAGCAAAACTGAGGGATGAAAAGAGCAAATTAGGAGAGGAGTGGAACCATGCTGGGCCACGGGGCCCCTCCCTCCACCTTCCAGCCATCTCATGGGGTTGCAGTGGAGGGACCTGAGGCTCAGAGAGGTGGAGGAACTTGTGCGAGTTCAAGTTCAAAGTTCAAGTTCAATTTCTGCCCAGAGCTCCCTCCCAAGACTGAGATTCGAGGAGAGAAAGTGAAACCCAAGGCAACAACACGCTTTTACCACGGTTAAATGAACTTTGGGGTGGCATAAAACTACGGTGGAAGAAAAAAGGCACGTACTCGCTGCAGAAATCTTGTCATCCGTCTGTTGGCGAGCTTGGCAGCCAGGCGCATTAAAGGATGCACGGGAGGAAACTGCGACAAAGAGGCACTGAGAGGGTTAAGACTGGAGGCTGGGACATCAACACCAGAGGAACATTTTGAGAGCCCGGGGCTGTGTGCATTCCTTTTGACTCACTTCCCTTACAAATGGGTTTAATTTTCAGAGTAAAATCCATTTCCGAGCCTAAGCTTGAAATTTTATGTTTTCAATAAAGAGCTGCTTGCTTTGATTGCAGGTTTCAACTCCAACACATCACTTACAAATATCCCCTTGGGGTAAATCAGACTCTTACATGTATTAACCCCCAGCACCCTGTACTCCCAGAGCAGAATGTGTCGTCCTAGAAGCAGCTCCACGCAGATGCTTCTCGCTCCCCAGGTGTGACTTCCTAATCCAAGGGACCAGGTGGAAGGGCAGCACCCTAACCCTCCCCTGCCCCGCACATTTCTATTTTCTTATACTTGTCTGTGACTGCCCACACACACCCAGGCACAGCCACCTGTTCTTATCTAGTCCTCACGTATCCTCCCTGGGTGCCTTGGTTCAGAGTAAAAGTCAGTTTGTGTAACGGACAGTTTGTCTTTCCCCTTCCATTGTTCTCTCTCCCTTCTTGGTGCCCTTTTTGGTCTTGTTAAGATCCCCTCCCTAGACCTATAATACTGATTGACTCTTAGGGGGAAAAAAGATTTTTATGAGTATTTGCTTTTTTAAGGATCCTCTTGAAGACTTGGAAAGCCTTGAATATATAAATAAGTGACTTTCTAATGGTAAAATTTCAGTTGCTATGAAAAGGCACCTGAATTAAAAATTATATTCTATGACCTTCCCAATATTCCTTTAATCATATGCCACAGAAATTTACCTACACAAGCTGCTCCTGAGGGTAACTCAAATTTATAATAAGGAAGTTAAAGGCGATGGTTGTTATTCCCATTGCACATACACATCGTGACAGCCACGGAAGATGCACATCCATGGAGCACTGTTGGAGGGATGGTACTTTACACATCACAAAAGACAAATGTGAAAAACAGAAGCTAATAAGGAACCATGTAAGGAGAGCACAGCATTTACCAGGCTCTTTTTGTCCGCCTAAGTGCATAAAAAAAGTTATTTCTTACTTGTTTTTTTCTTTTCTATAAATTATTCTCTAACCGTTCGGATCTGTCAGCCACCAGAGAGAGAGAGAGAGAGACAATCCCTGCAGCCCTAGGGAAAAGCCCCTAGGAAGCTCCCACCCAGGGGGTGTCTGGAGGCCCCGGCTTTGCTACTGCTCTGCACATATCAGTCAGGAAGGAGTAAAAGACATGCGGAGGGGAGTTGCTTTCACAGAAACGTGATTATGATAAAATACTAACCCCAGTTTTAACTGGATGTGTTGGCTCCTGAGTTCTGGAGTAGTGAAATAAAAACTAAATGAGAAAAAAAAAAGTAATATTAGTACTGAGTGTCGCTTGCGTGGAAGCTGCGTGCCCTTGTTGCGGGCTGGAGGGTACTCACCCGTTTGTATCTGTCTTGGTTATCCTGGAAAGAGAATTGTGAGGGTAAGTTACATGGCATTTTACTGGGGCAGGCAACGGATGAGGTTTTCGGTATGAGAAACACCACGGACCTTACTGATTTACCCAAATATTATGAAATAAATTGATAATCTAAAAAGAAATTCCTCCATTACACAAATTTAATAAGACTATATAGTTGATGCGAGATCTTACAATAAAGTTATCAGCAACACATCATCATTTGGAAACTTAATCTCTTTTTATCTTTTTAATTTTGGGTGAAAAAATCTACTCTCTGATGCACAAAAGCAAATCAATTTCCAGATGACCAACTGACTAAGAGGTGAAAGAAAATATCCATTGCAGTCTGATTTGCTGCTGAGTATATACCAGCATTCTATTTTTAAGGAATGGTTCGAATTGACCAAGACTTTTCTGTTTCCAAAAGCTTTCTACATGAATCTTTACTCTTCTTGCAGAAAGTCCAATTTTTCATTTCTAAATCCCTGTTAGTGGCCCCTTGCCCTTGTTTGCACAGATGACAGCTGTATCTGACTCAAGGATATGCTGTGAAGAAGGCGTCTTACACAACAATAGCATATGTTTTCATGTACACATTTTATAAAGTTGTTAGAGGTGATACTGTGAACAATCTTTTAAATACACTGATCTGGTTAGTATTGACCATTCACATCTCATTCGCATTTAAACATTGTTGAATCAGCTCAAACCTCAATCAAGACAGAAATTAAGTTGTTAATAATACTTCTAATTTTACTGCTGTGAAGCCAATTACATCTTTCTGCAGACTTTGTGGCGTGTTTCTTTAGTGGAAGCAGGCGACACCTATGCATTCTCTACCCCCACCACCACGTCCGTATGTGTGCACACATGCACTAGGGCGCACACACACAGATACGCGCAATAAATAACAGACATACTGATAGCAGAGGCTCTCTGGAAACTAACTCTCTGTATCCTTATAATCACCACTTTTTTTTTTTTCTTTTGAGACACAGTCTTACTCTGTTCCCTGGGCTAGAGTGCCGTGGCGTCAGCCTAGCTCACAGCAACCTCAAACTCCTGGGGTCAAGCGATCCTCCTGCCTCAGCCTCCCGAGTACCTGGGACTACAGGTATATGCCACCATGCCCGGCTAATTTTTTCTACACAGTTTTAGTTGTCCAGCTAATTTCTTTCTATTTTTAGTACAGACGGGGGTCTCACTCTTGCTGAGGCTGGTCTTGAACTCCTGACCTTGAGCAATCCTCCCGCCTTGGCCTCCCAGAGTGCTAGGATTACAGGCGTGAGCCCCCACACCCGGCCATCCTTATAATCACCACTTTTAACCAGCAGAAAGTATTTGCTGTTTTTTACAGCTCCTGGTCTTCTTGTCGGCATCTGTTCACAGTAGAAAGAGAGAGAGAGAGAGAGAGAGTGTGTGTGTGTGCGTGTGTGTGTGTTTGTGTCCATGGATACTTATTGGGCAAACAGATGTTTTTTGTACCATGTTCATCAACTTTATACTGTTACTTTTATTTTTCAGGCCAAAAAATAGGAATATAAAGATGCTTTTCCTGGTACTAATCACCCTGCTGAACATTTCATATGCCACTTCCTTGCTTTATTTTTTTTTTAGAGAAAAAATATTTTTAAAATTTTACTATCTATCTTGCCTATTACCCATTTCTCCAACTAAAATATGTAAGTTCCATGAGAGCAGGTTTCTCTTTGTTTTGGTCACTACTATATCCTCAGCAACTGGCGCTGGCATGCTGGCAATAAAAATCTTTTTTGAATTAATGAGCAGTAGGGCTGTGTTCACAAGAACCTATTGCCCCTCTTCCCATCTAAATTTCTGCTAATCCCAAGTGGTGACAAGAAACACAAAGAGTTTTGCAGATTTTATTTGCAGACTGTAACTGTTTTCTGAACTGCCTCAAGATAAAAGTCCCTAGAGTCAGAGACCTGGTCTCTTCTGGGGACCAGGAAGGAGTGAACTTAGAGCCCAGGTCACTCGTCCAGACATTGGGCAGTGGAGGGAACCAAAGCCCCAGGAGAGGAAGTGACATGCTAAAAGTCACATTTCAGGAAGCAGCAAAGCCAGGAAGAGCCAGTCTCTCTGCTTTGAAATATTAGCAGTTTTGTTCGCTGAGCAACCCCTTGCTATTCTGCAGTTGGAAATAATGGATGGGATCGGCTTTGGGAAAACAGAGAAGGGGGAGGGAAATTCATTCTGAGTGGGCCCTTGTACTTGGGGACCCCCACAGCCCAATTTAATACTGCAGGTGGCCCATGTGACAGCCACACTTCCACTGCTTCTGCTCATGCAGGGGACACCCTCACAGCCATCATGTGAAGGGCAGGGAAACCCCTAGTGCAAGGCACGGAGAAGGTAGCAAAGACATGGAGAACCCTGAGTTCTCACCCGGAAATTTTGCTCCGGGTACCAAGGCTGTAAAGATTATTTCTGAAGACGGGAGATGACAATTGTCTTCAAATACATGCATAATAGTTAACTGAAAATAAGAAGAAATAGGCACAACATATTCATGAAGTTTAAGAGACAAAGTGACTTTTGAGCCTTAGAGAATGAGAATTAGTTCCATTAAGAGGCAATGGGAGGCCGGGCATGGTGACTCACACCCATAATCCTAGCATTCTGGGAGGCCAAGGTAGGATCACTTGAGCTCAGGAGTTCGAGACCAGCCTCAGCAAGAGTGAGACCTCTGTCTTTACTAAAAAACAGAAAAATTAGGTGGGCGTCGTGGCAGGCGCCTATAGTCCCAGTTACTTGGGAGGTTGAGGCAGGAGTTTGAGGTTGCAGTGAGCTATGATGATGCCACTGCACTCTACCCGGGATGACAGAAAGAGATTCTGTCTCAAAAAAATAAATAAATAAAAAATAAAAAAAGAGGCAATGGTAACAATTAGCTCCTAAATGCTGTCATTTACCATGTTCTGGATACTGTTGAAAGCACTTCACAAATATTAAAGTAATCCATACTCATGATAACATTATGGGGCTAGTATGACTATTATCCCCATATTACAGATGAGGAAACTAAGGCATAGAGCAATTAAGAAACTGCCAAACATAAATAGAGCTGGATTTTGAATGTAGGTAATTTAGTTTCAGGGTCTGAGCTGTTCAATGCAGCATGTGAAGGAGGCAAAGGCATTTCTGACTAAGAAAAAGGCTGTGCAAAGACAGAGGGCCTGGTGCGTTTGAGAAATAGTGGGAAGTTCAGTGTGCCTGGAGTACGGTATGTCGGGTTGGGGAAGTGAGGGGGGAAGAGATGTGGCTCAAGATGTAAACATGTGGCTATGCTAAGAATCATGGGCTATCCTGAGACCACCCCTTTGTATTTTCAGTTAAATCAACATTTACTTTGTATCCACTGAAATATTTCTGTGTGGTTACTATAGGTACTCTTGGGTCCTTTAAATGAGAAATATTATTTTGGAGAACTGCTATATCATAATATGCCTATTTTTAATGTACAATATATAACAACATATACAATTAATTTAATTATATATTATATATAATTACAATAATTGTAAGAGTACACATGAACTACCAATATTTTATAATAATTTATATTTAAAAGATTCACATGATATTTCCTAAAACTGTCTTCTCTCATACATACACACATTTACACATACACACAGCATTCTCCTGTAGGTAGCAAAAGAGTGTATTTATTGCAGATATCAGTTACGGTATAAACAAATGCACCGTTATGACTATAAGAATTATCATATGTATATTAATTTTTTTACCTTAGGCTGGCTAGAAAGAGTTGCCCACTGACTTAGACAATATGCCAGTTGCTAAAAAACAAAATGAAGAAAATGAATCACAGTGAGGAGGACGTGAAAAGAGGTAGATTAATGGGTATGAAAATACAGTTTGATAGAAGGAACAGTGTTTGCTAAATCAGTAGAGTGACTATAGTAAACAATAATCTATTGTATATTTCAAAATAGCTAGTAGAGAATAATTCAAATGCCCCCAGCATAAAGAAAAGATAAATGTTTAAGGTGATGAATATTCCAATTACCCTAATTTGATTATTATACATATGAATGTATCAAAATACTACATGTACCCTGAAAATATGTACATCTATTATGTATCGACAAAAATTTTTTAAATGAATTAATGATAACTATAATTCCTTGGTCAATAGAATTCTATTACAACATATTTAAAGTTCTAAAACTATTCCATTTATGAACCTTGCATTTTCTTCTCACGGAGTGGCAGTGACTTTCAACACAACTCTCAGGGTGTATTAAAGGAGGATACAAAAATGGCAACAGTGAGTTTCTGCTCCAACCGAAAATCTGATCTTAAAATAGTACAAATAGTTTTAAGTGAGCTTTATCCACATGATGCTTTTGAGGCCCAGATTAAATGAAAATCTCACATTCTGAGTAATAGGGTACCTCAAGGTGCACAATATCCAAGCCATCTGGAAGATCAGCCAAAGGTTGTGGAAGTCCTGTTGTGAGAAATCATAAAAATATCGATCAGAGAAAAAAGATATAGCATTTACTTCCAAATCTTTACCATGAAAAAAACACAGAAGTTCTATTACGACAATAAACTACCAAAGAACCAGACAAAAGAGGTCAATGGGAAGGTAAGATAGGATACAATGCTGTTAAAAGGATTTACAAAGAAAACACACTTCTACTTACCACTAGCAAATCTGAGATTTGTACAAAATTAATTTAAAACAGCATTTTTTTAGTTTACCAGTTTTCCGTAAAGACATTAGCAACTCAGGAAAGAGGGGGAAAATATGAAGATAACAACTTAATTTGTATTTTGATGGAATTTATGAGGATGGAATAACAGGAGATGGTGTGAACAAAGTATTTGCATCATAATCACCCTTGGAGCTTTTTAAAAATTACTCAACACTATACCAAGAGTACACTCTTGCAACTTTTAAGATAAACAAATACCTGTCTCTCTGCACAGACTCTCCAGGGGTGGGGCTATGGGAAAGTTTGCTGCCAGCATGCCCCCGGACCATATCAACAACCTTCGTCTGACTTTAATCAACACCTCTTCTCATTTGCATGTGATACACTTGGAGGAATAGCTATACTATAGTTGAAAGAATTGATTGGATAGGTCAAGACTAAGAAGATGAAATTAAATGGATAAATATGAAACCATGAACTTGGATTTTTTAAAATGTGGGAAAAGAAATATAGGGTTCAAGAACAGTTTATATTAAAAAAATAAGACAGTGGTATTTCGCTCCCTGCATTCTTTCTATGAGCTAAGAGAAAGTTAAAACAATCTTAGGCTATATTCAAATAATTGTGCCCAAACCTCAAAAGGTAATAGTCTGACTTGAAAATGGTAGGATATGAGGGAGAGTTCAAGTAACTGAGCATAGTTGTCTCTGGAAAGAAGAAAATTAGGAAGCGTATGTTAACTGCCTTCCACTATTTTGAGAACTGTCATAAGTAGGAGATATTAGTCTTACTCTGTGTTGTCCCCCAAATCTGAACTAGGGCTAATGGTTAGAAGTGACATGTGATCATATTTCAGCTTAGCATAAAGAAGTTTTTGATGACTGGAATCATTTAATAATGCAAAGTAGTGCAAACCAATCCTGTAAGGATTTATTGGCAGGTTCTGTGTTAATACAAAGGCAAAGACCTCAGCAGCCCTACCCTCAGGAAACATAAAATCAAATAGGAAAAATAGGGAGGTGGATATAAATATAGAGAAAGATAAACAAAAGGTAATAACAGATTTCCAAAAGTGGAAAAAAAAAAAAAAAACAGGATTCTATTGGAGCCCAGTAGAGGCAGCAGCTGGCTGTCTTAGGCTGGCAGTGAGTTGGAGGTCACTGAAAGTGGTCAAATCTGGGAGACTTTCTGCAGGGAAACCTACAGGGCATTCCTGCACCCCGTGAGAGCGTAAGCCCAGCTGACCCCCACAGTTCCTTGCAATGCCCGGGTTTTGCGATTACACTATAAGCACTATAAGACATGACAAAACATACTGTTTGAAATATGCTTTCTCTTTCAATATATTTTCAAAGATTTTCTACTCCCCTAAATCAAAATTCTAATGGAAAAACCTAAAATTTTGAAACAGTCCGTGTTTTCAGCTGTAGTTGTTTTGCCATTGCACACTTCCCTGCATCCTATGGAGATGATAGTAACTGATTCCCATCACGGACCCTCACCCCACCGCTGGTTCCTTACAACCGCGCTGGTTCTCAGAAGTTGGTGACGCGCCGCCCGCACCCGGTCAGCACCTCGGACAGCGCCACAGCCCCGGGGAGACGCTGGCCTCCGCTGCACTCCGGGATCCTGCCCCCTGGAGCCCATGGGAAAGGCTTTGAAAAGACTCCTTTCCCCTGTGAGCGCTCCTCCCCGCCCCTCTCCAGCTGCGCATCAATTTTCAGTCTTTGGGGCTGTAAACTCAGTGTTACTGCTTCTGCTCTCCTCTTTTCAGAATCCAGGGAGCACGAACGGCTAAGAAGTGGGACCTTCCCCCAGCTCACGCCGGGGCGTGCCTCGCCCTGTACAGTGTCAGAGACACGTATGCAGGACATCCCTGGGGTAGGAGCAGTTTAACTAACGCCAGTCCCACAGAGAAAAGTCTCCTTTGGTAAAAAGGTTGCAGCATCTCGCTCTGTCCATCCTCTCTTAAAGATTAGAAGCGAATTCGAAGCCAGAGAGCAAGAGGGTGAAAATGGGGGGAGGGAGGAAATCTTGGATCCCTCCAGAACCTCCCTGGAAGGATCCAGGTCGCTCCCAGCTTTCCTCAGATTTCAGGCCAGGTGGGATCTGATGAGGGTCCCCTTACCTGAGGAGGGAATCTGTAGCATGCAGAAGCAGTAGATGACCAAGATGGAAGAGCATTGGGGAAGATGTTTCATTTTTAGAGTCTGGTTTCTCTTCGCTGGCCACAGACCTGTGCTGCTGTGAGGGGAGCTGAGGATGTCCTCAAGTTCCACAGGCAGAGGCAACCCTCTGTCCTGCGTCTGAACAGCCCAGTGGAGAAGGTGCCTTTATTCGCAGCGCCCTGGAGCCTGTTAGCTGACCACCAATCAGCTTTGCACAGGAGGACCCCAGCTTTCTCATAAATGTCATGCTGGGCCCTTATTTGTAGAATAATATCCTCTGGTGTAGTCATTGTAGAAGAGTCATCTTTTTCAACCTAGCAATAAAAATAAAAAGTGGAGAGTCATAATTGTTATTCCATAGTGGTTTGAGAAATATTTCTGACTCAAGAAAGGCTTTTTCTCCTTTTTTGATAGAAAAAAACTGGGCATACACTTATAAACTCTTGGATGATAAAGTCTTGTTTCCCAAGAAGCTGTTTATTTTCCACCATTAGCAAAGGTTGTTTTGTAGTCTTTGGTGCCTCTGAGAAAAACAGAATTTGGAGTCCAGGATAGAACATTACAAGAAACCAAAAGTTCAATTAGGGCTCTGTTTTTGTTTTTGTTTTCAATCATGGTTGGAAATTAGCCTCTTTATGATTTTTCCAGATTCATTTCCATAAGCAAGTTAAATATTCTAAATTAAGTCAGCATTCAAGAAAACATAACAATGTTGTTATTTAATAATAATAAAAATAAAAAATGACTCCATATACTGAGATTTTACATGTTGGGATCTATTTTAGGCATTTCACATAGGTTATTTCATGTAATTCTCACAGAAACTACATAAGAAATGTGTTGCCCTAATTTTATCAATGGGGAAACTGAGGCTAAGAGAGATTAAGGAATTTGTCCAAGATCACCTAACTATCAAGGGCGAGAGGACAAATTTGGACCCAAGGGTGTCTAAGCCCAGTTACATCTGTAGCAATATAGGATTTTTAGATGATAAGTTAATTTTTTTATAAAAAAGCTTCCTTGAGATTAGATATGAGACAGAAAGAAGATGGGGAAAGAACGATGTCTTCTGTTTCTTGCAAACAGGGTAACATATATAATATATATGAAATAAATATTTTTAGTTTTTTCCATTATGGTATCTTTAAGTTTTGCTCTCTTAGACTTTAGGAGGTAACTAGCAACTGTCAGATGTTAGACATTAGGAGGTAACTAGCAACAGTGTGCCTCAAATACGTTAATACTTTACCTAAGTCATATAATTTTTTTAATGACTGAACTTTTTTTTCCTTTTTAGAGACATGGTCTCACTCTGTCACCCAGGCTGGAGTGCAGTGGCATGATCATAGCCCACTGCAGCCTTGAACTCCTGGGCTCAAGCAATCTTCCCACCTCAGCCTTCCAAACTGCTGGGATTACATACATGAGCCACAGTGCCCAGCCTGATTGAGCTTTTCAAGAATAATTTTGGTTGGGAATTGCTAAGAAGGAACTATTTATTTGTGACTTAAAACGTGGCATTTTGCCAAAAAATTTCCAGTTCATAACAGAGTGGGAATTATAAACTATTTTATAGCCGTAATATCTTGCCTACTTTCTTGAGCCAGCAAGAAAAAGATTTCTATTTATTACAGTATTTACCATTTTGGTTCAAGGAGAATAATCCAAGGTCATTAAATAGCAGGCAGAGATTACACTGTTTGTATTAAAATATACCCACTGTCTAACAGCAAGTCTTTACTGAATGAAAGGGGAAAAATGAATGAATGCTTTTTGAACATAAACCACTTATCTACATGGAATTAAACACAAGTACTTACAGACATTTTAGACACACAACACACACATAATAGCAAAGGTTTGTGGCAGTTTTATTGTTAATCAACAAGTACTTTTTGAATATCTGCTCTGTGTCCACAAGCAAACTGCTGCTATATACAGAAACATACATTTTTCAAGTAAACCTCTGTGATAACTCTGATTTGTATCAAATTTATGTTTCCTTTGCATATTTTTCCCACATTATTTCTCAGATATTCAGGACAAAAAAATTATTATTATTAATTTTTAGAGATGAGGTCTTGCCATGTTGCCCAGGCTGGTCTCAAACTCCTGGGCTCAAGCAATCTTCCTGCCTCTGCCTCCCAAGTAGCTGAAACTGAATATGCATGCCACCACATCCAGTTAAAATTTTATTTTTAATGCTAATTCAGAAAAAAAGGAAAAAAATAAGACAAAAATTTGTGCTGTTGCTATTCAACAACCTTGTTATGGACTGAATTATTTCCCCTACAATTCATATGTTGAAACCTTATACCCCCATGTAACTGTGTTTGAGATATGGCTTAATTAAGGTTAAACGAGGTCATAGAGTGGGGCCCTAATCCTACAGAACTCGTGTCTTTATAAGAAGAGAAAGAGACAACAGGGATCTTTCTCCTGCTAAACGCCTGTAGAAGCAAGGCAACTTGAGGACACGGGGGGAAGGAGAGCATCTGTCTGCAAGCCAAGGAGAGAGGCCTCATCAGAAATCAAACTTGTTGGCACCTTGATCTTGGGCTTGCAGTCTCCAGGGCTGTGAGCAAATAAATACCTGTTGTTTAAGCTACCCAGCCTGTGGGTTTTGCTATGGAGTCTAAGCAGAATAATATAAACATCCAAGGATTTTTAGCCAATTCAATACCAAAAAAAGAAATGAAAAGTAAAAGTTGGAAACTCTCATTGTTTTCACATTGTATGATTATCTACCTAGATTATCTACCTGAAAATTCAGTAGAGTCAACTGGCAAATGATTAGAATTAATAAAAGTCTACCAAAATGGCCAGATTTAAAGAAAACTATTATCAGGAGTAATTTTCTTAGACATGAGAAAAAATAAATGTGTCAGAAAATGTAAATAGCTTTAAGAACTATGACATATTGAGGAATAAATGTGCAATACATTAAAAAGAAAACTATAAAACTTTACTGAAGGACATAAAGGAATATGTGAATAAATGAAAGTCATATCATTATCTTCAACAAGAAGATTCAATGTTGTTAAAAGTTCAATTGATGACAAATTAACCTATCCAGTTAGTGTAACACTAATTAAAATTCAAAATTGCTTTTCATGGAATTTTAAAACTGATTCTGAAATTAATTTGGGAAAGAAAATATTCAACAATTTTTAAAAAAAACCCTGGCACTTTACCAATGTCAAAATGTACTATAAAGTAGTAGTAATTGTTGTATTGTGGTATTAATTTAATTATTGATCCAGTAACAGGCAAATAGATCAATAGAATGGAACATAGAGTCTTGAAGGCAATTAGTTTAACATAGAGTAAAGGCTTCTTGAAGGTGATTAGATTAACGCAGAGTAAAGGCAGCATCTCAAATCAGTGAAAAATGGTAAACTACTCAATAAATGCTGCTCAGGACAATTGGCTAGCCATCTGGCAAAAAAAAATTTCCCTATTTCACGCTATGCAATAGTCCCTCCCCCCTCATCCTCATGGGATATATTTTGAGACCCCCAGTGGATACCTGACACTGAAGATAGTACCAAACCCTGTATACACTATGCGCGAATTCCTGTTCCTTCTTTGCAATTTCACAGATAGAAGATTTGTTCTTACCGCAGATCTTAGCAACCTCCACATAATACAATTTTTTTTCTTTCCTTATTAAGCCTAGAACTTTCAAATTTTCGCCTGAGGGGAGCACCTAACAGCTTCTCTTTGGCATATCCGAATTGCCAGCATCACTACTCTTGTGCTTTGGGACCATTATTAAGTCAAAGAAGGGTGACTTGAACACAAGCGCTGCGATGCCTGGACAGTCGGTCTGATCACCCCCGGGGTATAGACAGCGTGGAGATGCTGGACAAAGGGAGGGTTCCCATCCTGGGAGGGGCAGGACCCAGAGAGATGTCATCATGCTGCTCAGAAGGGCATGCAATTGAAAAACTTATGAATTGTTTATTTCTGGAATTTTCCATTTAGTATTTTCAGACCTCAGTTGACCAAGGGTAACTGAAACTGTGGAAGGCAAAAGCAAGGATAAAAGTGAAACTACTGTAAATTAAAATAAATTCCAGAGGATTAATGAACTAAACCCAATTTTCTCTGTCACTCTTACACACACACATACACACACTGAGTACTGTGAATAGTTTTAAATTTTTTTATATATTATGTTTTTTAAAATGCTTACATTTGTGTTTTATTATTATTTCAATAGATTTAGGGGGTACAAGGGTTTTTTGTTACATGGATGAATTGTATAATGGTGAAGTCAGGACTTTCAGAGCACCCATCACCAGAATAGCATACATTGTACCCAAAAGGTAATTTTTGATCCCTCACCTCCTCCCACCCTCCTGTTTTCTTAGTTTCCAATGCCCATTACACCACTTTATGACCATATATATTCATCATCTAGCTCCCACTTAAAAGTGAGAACATGTGATTTTTTTCATTTGTTTTTTCATTCCTGAGATACTTCACTTAGGATTGTAGTCTCCAGTTACCTCAAAAACACTTTCTGGCTGGAGAAAGACTAAGATATTCTTAGAGATAGGAAGGACCCAGCCAGGAGCATGTCTTTGATAGGCAAACTAACCAATGCAGAGTCATAAATGCTCCATCTGGTCCCTGAACCCCAGAAGGCAATATTTCTCTGTCTTAATCATCCCAGGACCAAGTGCCAGGCAACTAAGAACCATCCCCATAGCCCAAAGCCTGCCAAAATTATTCAAACTAGCTAATCCTAAATCATTCACTCTGCTCTGCCTGGCCTTCTCTGAGGAAGCCCCCACACAGGCAGTGTCCTAGACCTTCCCTTTGCTCCTGTGTCCTACGTCCTGACCACCCGACCACCCTGGCGTCGTTCCCGTGTGGTCCTGCGTGGCGTGGCATGCGTCCTGACTCTAGCACCTGTGAGTATAATAAACTTCGTTTTTCCTGTGCCTCTCCTGTGTCTCCTCTTGCGGCCACACGGACTGCCCATCACATAAAAGAATATAAAACACACGCATGCAGACTCAGAGATACTTGTATAAAATCCTGTGTTAGAAAAAAATAGAGTAAAAACTTTGATTGGAAAATTGCTCTCAAGCAAAACTCAAAATAGGAAAGCCATGAAGGAAAAGAGTGATACATTTTAAAATATTTTTCAAAGTTCTATATGAAAAAAGATACCAAATTACTATCAGCAGAGAAAAGACACAGTAGGATAAGCATTTGCAAAAGCTATGGGGATACTTACAATAGAAAGAGAGAGAGAGAGAGAGAAAGGCAGGAAGGAACAAGGGAAAGAAGAAAGGAAGAAAAACAACCTAAATGGCCATCAAGAGGTGAATAGGGAAAAACTGATACATACTTACAATGGAAAACAATATTAAATAAACTATGGGATCTGTAATATGGAAACTATGTAACTGTTTAAAAGACTAAGATAGATCTATGTGTATTGACAAGGCAAATTCTCTGAAACATAAGGAGTAAAGAAAAAGAAAGTTATAAAACTACATACCATACGCTGTAGTATCAGCTAGCTTCTGCTCATAACAAAACTCTCCAAAACCTAGTTGTTTAAACAACCACTTATTTAGCTCAGAATTCTGTAGGTCAGCAATTTGTGTGGGGCTCAACAGGGCAGTTCCTATGGTTTGGGCTGGGCTCAGCTAATCTCAGGTGGACTCATTTACACATTTGCATTTACCTGGTGAATTGATGGGGCTCCTGAGACCTTTCTCGATGGAGTTGTTCATTCTCCAAGTGGTTACCCCACGCTTGATCTCATGCTCCTTCCAGAGTTCTAAGACAGTGAGAATAGAAGCTAGAAGGCCTCTGAGTCCTACGTTTGCAACAGGCACATGACTTCTGCGTTATATTGGTCAAAGCCAGTCACAAGGCTAACTCCACCTCTCAATGAGATGAGCCAAAAAGTGTTATGGCCAATTTTGCAATCTACCAAGCTCCACTTACGTCAAAGCTTATTCAAAACAGAATATGCAGTTACATATATACATATATAGGCAAATGCAAAGGAAAGGGTGGGATGTTATGCACACACCCCCAAAATAGCAGAGGTTCTCATGCAGTGGGATTGTGAGTGATATTAAAACCTTTTGCAGCATCTGTACTTTAAAATTTTTGCAGTGACAATTTATGAATTACTTGTATAAGTAAAACAAATTTAAAAAATGTAATAAACCTGAAACACTCTTATGAGCATATGAGTTAATATTCAAAGATCTGAACTTACATATATAAAAGATCAACTCCTTTCTTATTTCATTACATTTATTTTTTCCAAAGCACTTCATTTGTTAAGCATTATTGAAAAGGTTGCAACCAGTGGATTTGTCAGTGTCAAGCCAATTTAATGAGATATAACTTTTTTGAATAAATGAACTCACCATGTGGAGTTCCCAGACCATTTGAAACAAGCAAATGCCAGAGAACCACACTAAAAATGTCTCCTCCTTCCCACATTAAATTAGCTCCCACTTTATAAATGGTTATTATGATAAAACTCAGCAGGCATTTAAGGAACTAAACTTTAATTTGTATGATATAAAAATGGAATTTCTAAATCAATTATAAGTTTCTGTACTCAAAGCATAACTTTCTGAATTCCTCAGTGGCACCCAACGTCCTTCAAGAACTCTTCTAGTCTAAAGTAAATTAAGATGTAGGTATGGGAATTAATGTCTGAGGACACTGGAGGGGAGGGAAAAATAATTTTTCTTCTACCCTTTCTGACCCCTGTAAAGTGAGACAGATTAACAAGAGAAAAACAAACAGAAGGTTAATAACATGGGGCTATGGCTTAAATGGCGGGGTCCCCTACAAAGTTCATACTGAAACTTAATCTCAATGTATACAGTGTTAAGGTGTGTGGTCTTTGGGAGGTGATGATCCCCTCATGAATGGGATTGGTACCATTGTAAAAGGCTCCGTGTTGAAGTGAGGGCTCTCTTACCCTTCCATCCCTTCCGCCACATGAAGACACAGCATTCTTCCCCTCTGGAGGATGCAGCAGCAAGGTACCACCTTGGGAGCAAAGAGCAGGCCTCACCAGACAATGCCGGCACCTCGATCTTGGACTTCCCAGCCTCCAGAATTGTAAGAAATAAATTCCTGTTCCTTATAAATTACCCAGTCTCACGTATTTTGTTACAGCAGCACAAATAGACTAAGACAGCTGTCCCTAACGCCCGGGCCTTGGACCAGTACCCGTCTATGTCTTGTTAGGAACAGGGCTGCACAGCAGGAGGTGAGCGGCAGCGAGCAAGGTTCATCTGTATTTACAACCACTCCCCATCACTCGCAAGTTGTTTATCCATAAATCTGTTGATGGGCATTTGGGTTGTTTCCAGTTTTGAGCTATTATAAATAAAACTAAGAGCATTTGTGCACAATCTTTGTAGGAATATCTGCTTTCATTTCTCTTGAGTAAATACTTAAGTTTAGAATGGCCGGATCATATGGTAGATGTTTATTTAACTTTTAAAAAAACAACCAAATAGTTCTCCAAAGTTGTATTATTTTACATTCCCATCAGAAGTGTATAAGAATTCCAGTTGCTCCACATCCTTGTCAACACTTGGAATAATTAATGTTTTTAATTTTTGCCACTCTACTCCTTCCAACACTTTTGTAACCAATTTCCTAAATTAACATACCTCTGTTTTAAATACCTAGAGTGATATCTTTTTTCCTAGCTGGATGCTGACTCAGTATAAGTATTAAGTGACTCACTGACCACATGTTAGATGAATCAATGAATGAATGCATTATTGAAAGGAAAGCTCTCAGGGCTATGAAAGGTTGAAAAACCAAGAATCACATCTTGGCAGGCAGATACTATGATGAGATGAGAATATAAAAACTTTATTTTAAGCTGGGTGCAGTGGCTCACACCTGTAATCCCAGCACGTTGAGAGGCCGAGGTGTGAGGATCGTTTGAGGCCAGGAGTTTGAGACCAACCTAAGCAATATAGTAAAACCTCATCTCTTCAAAAAATAAAAAGAATTAGCAGGGCATGGTGGCTCGTGCCTGTAGTCCCAGCTACTTGGGAGGCTGAGGCAGGAGGATCACTTGAGCCCAGGAGTTTGAGGCTGTAATGAGCTATAATCACACCACCACACTCCAGCCTGGGTGACAGAGTCAGACCCTATCTCTAAAAAAACCAAAAACCAAAAAACCAAAAAACCAATCCCACCTCAGCCTCCCAACGTGCTGGGATTACAGGTGTGAGCCACTGCACCCAGCTTAAAATAAAGTTTTTATATTCTCATCTCATCATAGTGTCTGCCTGCCTAGACGTGATTCTTGGTTTTTCAACCTTTCATAGCCCTGAGAGCTTTCCTTTCAATAATGCACGTAGGAAAAATCAAGAAAAGAATCTCTCAAATCTTCAGCAAATACATAGGGGAACGTTCAGAGGTATGGAACGGGCGACATTTCAGGGTAGGTAAGAAGAGTAAATAGCTAGTGTTTGGAAATAGAGACCAAGTAATGGAAAAGTGTAGATGAAGGTTGGGTAATTTAGCAAGAAAGAAAGAGTGAATAAGAATGGCAACCAATAGAAAAAAACAATGGCTTACAAAAAGAATGGAGAGAGTTTCCAAGGACAACTTTGGAGAAGGAGGGGTTTCATGGGGACCATTTGCCCAACAGTTTAACTAAAGGCAAGAAAACATAAGCGGCTTGCATTAAACTCTGAACAATACAACACTAAGTGTGCGGGTTATAGAGAAACAAAGGCCATGAGCAGGGGGAAGCAGCCCACATGCCCCAGGACAGACTCAGGAGGTCAGAAGAATGGATCTGACAGTGACATAGGCATTGGTTCTGGCGCCTGCCCCAGCCTGTTTCTTCTGGGCAGGTGCCTGGGCTGGGTGGGCGGTATGGGTCACCTTGCTGCAGGCGGGTGCATGAGTCCTTCTAGCCTGCTGATTACGGGGCTGGAGGAGAAGGGAGGACTAGCGGATCAGGAAAGAAGGGGTGACTCCTGTTTGGTGTGCAGAAGCCCCAAACCATGTCTCCTTCTCGCACCTCACTGTATTAGTGGGTTACACTGTCTTGTCTTATAGAGTTTCCTACACGTTCACACCACACACACTACCACCTTTACCCTCAGGAGGTGGGGGCCGTGCTTTCTAGTTCTATTGCTCTTCCACAGCACCTGGAACAACAACAGTCATTTGCTTACTCAGTCATTTGTGTCTTTAAACAACATTTATGGAACTCCTACTTTACGTAGGGCACCAGGGATAGGAAGAGGAATAAGATGCAATTCCTGGGCTAAAGGAGGTCACAGCATAACAGGAAAGATGGACACGTCAATAATCTCCTACGCTGTCTACAGGAGCGTGTGAGAAGTGCATACAAGAGGTCTCCATATCCATGGAGAGGGGAAGAGGCAGGCAAAGCCCTACAGCTGAGCTGGTTGCAGCTTTGACAGGGGCTTAAGGACAAGTGGGAGTTTGCTAAGCAGGGCAGGCAGTGGAGGGGAACAGCAATATGAAAGGTACAGAGGTGAGAAAGCACCCAGAGAAAAGTGAAGTTCGGGGTTCCTAGAGCCTGGGGACAGAAGCACGGCTGATGGCTGGAGTGGAGGGAGAGAGGGACTTGTGGCACCTTTCAGAAGGTTGCTGGGACTAGAACAAAAGATGTTAGGGGAAACAGATTGAGGGGCCCAACAGAAACAGGCTGCCAGGCTGCGGACTTGCAGAGAGAGTGGTAAATGAGAGGCGCCCTTTCTATAAGTTTACTCTCCCCATCTGCAAACTGAGCTGCCCACCATCAGCTGGGGATCCTCTGATGTTAGAACCTGGCCTCACTTCTGATAGGGAAGGGAAGCGAACAGGGAGGGGACCGGTGGTTAGAGATGAGGCCAGCACAGGATGCTGTACTCAAAGAGCCTGATGGAATGTGGGGATGTCTTGTGTCAGCGTTAGGAAGGCACCAGTGTTTGAAAGCAGGGATGTTGGGATCTGCTCCGCCCGTGGCGGCAGAGAGAGGCTTGTGTTAGACACAGGACCTGAAGTGGGCAGTTAGGAGGCACGTGCGGGTGAACAATCCTCAGGGCCACATGCACAATAGTGTTATCAGGAATGGAAAAGGAGCAGGTGGACTCGATCGATGTTTTAGTGGGAGAACCAACGGGAATTGGAGGTGATGGTCTGGACGCTGATGGACAGGAAGGAGATGGAGAGGCCTCCACGAGGTCAGGCCTGCGGTGCTGAGCAGAGGGGGGCAGGCTTGATGGAGACTGGCAATGCAGGTTTGGAGGGAGACAGTGGGATGAGGGGTTGGATCCCTGCCAGTGGAGGATGTAAATGGAGGCATCAGGATGTGGCTGGAAACAAGTGCCTTGTGCTTAAGAAAGAGCCTGTGTAAATTTAATCACTAGGAACACAGACTTGGTGGCTGAAGACACTGGAGAAGGTGAGATCACTTTGGAAGGATGAATGAGTGAAGAAACATGAGACCAGTGACACATGCGACCCTGGGGAATATCAGTGCTCAAGGGCGGGGGAGGAAGAGCAGCCGAGAAGGGGTCTGGGAAGGGTTTGTCAGGGAGAGAGCCTTGCAGGAGGGGAGTGTCCAAGGAGGAGGGGGGTTCAACAGCATCCAAGTTGGGTGAGGGCTGGTGGGAAGCCTTTGGCATTTGGGGTGTCATGGGGAGCAGTTTCAGCAGGGGCTGGGGTGGGGAGGCAGGCAGGGAGACAGCCAAGGAGGCAGATGCAGACCGGCCTCTCCAGGGCAGAAGGCGAGGGCCTGGCACAAGGAAAGGCTTAGATCCAATTACGTAGGCCTCTGAGTGTGTAGGGAGCAGAGCCGCGGAGCTGGTGGAGATGGGAAGGTGAAAGGGAATTGAGGAACCAAATGTGGGAACGGAAGGAGACAGAGTCACGAGCCCAGAGGAAGAGAAACCTTCTCGTGCCTCTGAACCAGGAGGGAGGATGGGTGAGGGCACAAATATGCCTGGAGGTGGCGAAAGGAATAGGAGCTAGGTCACTTCATGGGCAGCCTGTCCTTTCTGTGGAAAGAACCTGCTAAGTCACTTAGGGGAGGGTGGGAAGAAGCCTAGAGCTAGAAAGGGCAATTTAAATGCAGAACATCACACATCCCATATTTGATTTGTTAAATTCTCTTTCCGCTCTTTCCTTCCCCATATTTTAATTTTTTAAATATTTTAGTACTGTAATAAAGCAGGCCTGCTTTATTTCTCTCAGGGCTAAGTAATTGAAACGCAGGCCTTGAAATGATAGGCACTTTCCGTTGCTGGTGAGAGAGATCTCAGCTGGTTACGGACAAAATAAATCTCTCTTTCCCTAACGGAAACAAATGAAACTAAATGAAAACACTACAAAATGTTCTTCTACATCATTTAACAATACTTGTCCATGTTATTTCTGACACAAAAGTTTTATAATTGATCTGAACTTCAGAGATTGTTTCTGTGGCTTGTGGAAATAAGCTGCAGCTTCCATGAAAGTTGTAATTCTGATCAATCTTGCTTTAAAAATGTGTTGCTCTTGGTAATGTTCCATGTGAAATCTGTTTTCTGGAAGGTATGGGTACTTGTACATCTTCTCCGCTAAGTCAGAAGAGAGTTATGGGTACTTCCCTCATATCCCATTTGCATAAAGGTAAAATAATAATAATAAACTAAAACCTGTGACTCTTTGGGGTATCTTATTTAAACAAAGAGTTTGAAAGAATAATTCATGTCAATTAACAGTAATAAATGCTTGGGAAGACATGTAGGAACTGAAAAAATGGCTAAGGTCAGGGTGAAGGTTAGCATGGTCAATGGAGACACCCTGCGCAACTTGGACCATTATTTATAGCTTTGCACAGCTAGAAGGGCAGGAGAGGAAGGTTCTGGGAGCTCAAAAAGGCATGGAGGGGGCTCTGAAACTGAAGCCAAAGGACTAGAGAACATCCACAGTCATTTCCCAGGCACTGACTGAGGAAAACCAGCACCCAGGAGAGCTTCATCCTCTTGGTATCTTCGGAAGCCATTGGCGTGGCTGGCTTGCTAATAACTGCACTGCTGTCTTTGTTTGCAGAGACAAGCTGCAACCTCAGTAGGATGACCCCTTTGAGTCTCTTTTCCAGTAATGAAGATAGAGTCACAGAGACCCAGAACCTTCTTGGTACCAAAAACATGCTGGATGGATTTCAGGGAGCAATCTGAGGCTGGAAGGAGAGAGAAGCTAAACACCCCTGGGGACATTGAGATCTGATCATTAGCTTCATACAGGCACATGCCATCATGGTTTGTCACTTTGGGAAGGGCACGTATACCTCTGGATATATGAGGAGAGCTGCAAATCCCCACTCTGAAAAATGCACAGGCATCTCCGGATGCCCAATTTTTTACACCATTTCAGGGCTTTCAGGCACATGGTTCTTTGTACAATTCTTTTCATGAATCCCTACTACCAACAACCACCCCCTCTTGGGGGAAGTTTTCATTGAATGTAGTCCCTGGACCACTTGCTTCTGAAACACTTGGGGTGTGCATGAGAAATGCAGGTTCTTGGGCCCCATTGCACACGCTGAATCAGTGTTGCTGGTTGTGGTGCCCAGGAATCTGCATTGTAAACAAGCTTTACTTCTGCTATACTCTGAGTTTGAGAACCCCTGCCTATAGGTAAGAATCTCAGGAAGAACTAGGCAATTTCTGTTGTTCACTCGATGGCTCATTCTCGGCGCGTGTTGAACCCCTTCTGCCTTCTGTCTCCAGCCAGCATGCTCCTGGGATTTCCTGTCACCATTTCCTTAGGGAGGCTCAGCACATGCAAAGTTGTTTTTATATTGGTTCTGGAAAATCACTTACAAAGATAAGTCTTATGCCAAAAATAGATAAATAACAGACCACTCCCCTGAAGCCAAATGAAATGCGTTGGGTGATCCAGGCTACAGCCTGGCTCCATCTCAGCTGCAGTCATCCATGTGATCTGTATGCTGTTGTCTGACCACTTAAATACCATCCGTGCACTGGCCTAAGCAGCCGTGGTGGGTGGGAAGTTTCAAGGAGGCTTTTATGATCAGAATCTGCCATTTAGAGAAGCAGTATGCAAACCACACTCCAGCTTTGTGGGCTGCTCTGTTCTGTGGGCATCCTGGCCCTTTGATTTTATGACCCACCGTGAATAATTCTCACAGTGCTCCATCTCCCTATTAGTCAGATGTCACAGCTCATTTTTTTACCCCAGGGCCATACTTTAATGCCATTTAGCAATGCTCTTCCTTGGGACTCTGTGTTTTCACTACCCATCATGATATCCTAGGAGCATGCCTCCCGGAACGCATTGAGGCATACACATTACCCACTACGGAGGAAGTAGTCGGTTCACAGGAAATAAAACTGGACTGTGAGATCATATTTATTCCTCCGCTTCTCATGTTAGTAATTTTTTATTTGGAGAGTTTGCAGATCATTTCACGGACTGACTCAGTTCCTTACTGCCTGAAGGCTACAGGATTCTTGCAATTATAATTACCCAGCTATGATATCTGACACCACCATATTGATCAGAAAACACAAATCCAAGTCCTAAGCCCATGTCATACTATTAAGCATATGTATGAAAAGACTCTGGGCTGTCTTATGAGTCTTTAAACACTGGAATGTGTCATCAAATGGAAAAATAAGGATTTATTTTTCTTTCACATCAACTCTGAAGTATTCAGACTATTATTTCCTTTGGATATTTGGAATCCATAAACCAAAATCATGATGGCCAATATTTGAAGTTGTCTGTTTTACACAGATGATTATATTAGCTACAGTATTCATAAAGAGACTCCAGCCTTTAGGGGTCTTTTGTACAAGAAAAATTACTAATCACTGGGAAAGACTTGTCCCTGAAAGGTACAGAGAA
>RJWJ010009113.1:0-51011 GCA_004363605.1 Indri indri | reverse complement strand
AAGTGTTTGTGTTGGGTTTTGTTAATTTTTCCTAATTTAAAAAGGAGATTAAAAGTGGATATTCATCTAAATCAGTTGAGACTTTTTATTCACTAATAAATCATCAGATCTAGCAGACAAGAATTTAGGCAAATTTGTCTGAAGATGAGAGTTAAGGATCTTCATTTGATACTAGCTCACACTGTTCTCATTAAAAATACGATTTTTTGATGATAAATAAATAAATAAGGCCAACGAGAGTCTCAGGATATCGTGCCAGCAGTCAATTATTGCTTTAAAAATAACATTAGCACATCCCAGATTTAGGAGCTAGGACAAGATGGCTGACCAGAGACACAAGCTGCCATGTCATCTCAGAAAGCAGGAAAAGTTTTAGATGAAAAAAAAAAAAAAAAAATTGAGGTGTAATTCTAAGGGAAAAGTGCCAGAACCTACAAGAGATTCCACTGGAGGAGGTTGTGGAGCAGAACAAGAGGGAGGAAGATATCGGCAGAGGACCACTCCTGAGAGGCTTGGAGTCCAGCAAAAAGGGTAGGTGGAGTGGTTTGCTTCTCCCTCCCTCACATCTCTGGCAGCCAGCAGGCTCTTGCGATGTTGGAGAGCATTTCTACGCTCACTAGCCCAAAAGGAGCTATGGCCAGTGAACTGGAAGCTTCTTGAGGACAAAACACCAGCTTGCTAACCCACTTGGGGCGCTTCCCCTCATCACGAACCCGACCCAAGATGGCAGGTGCCATATTGCTTCTCCACCCACCATGCACCTTTATCCTCCCCAGGGGGCTTCAGCCCCTCAGTTTTCATATTGTTCGTTCCCACGTAAACATATCCGAATTCTGGCCCAGACTGTGGGAGCCACAAGGTGCTGGTGAGTCCTGCAGGATCTGCATGACCCCAGAACCTGGATGTTCTGGGTGAGCTGCATTCTGGAGAGAGGGACAGAGATGACCAGAGTGTTGGCTTTCCTCCATCTAGACTCTTTTCCTCCCTTTCCTGTCCCCACCCATGGCTCCAAGAGAGAAAATAGAGCCAGGGCCCTCAGGAGCAGCTGCATACACCACACCAGGGCTTCCACAGAAAGAAGGGCTCAAACCTTTCCTCTTACAAACCTGCAGAGGACTAAGGGGTGCTCAGACTGTGAGCTCCCTGCTCTCCCCCAGTGCTGCTTGCCTGGCTGCTCCATCAGAGCAGGGAAAACCCAAAGCGGAGCAACATCAAACACATTTGAGCACCCTATAGGCAACTCAAGACCAGAACACTTCTTCCTGGCATGGTTGGAGATTGATCTTTGGGGATCAGAAGGCCAAATGCCATACCCCAAGAACTCAATCATGTTGCTTGGGGGCACAGAGGGGAGAATTCTGCAATAATCTTGGGAGATAAAAGAGCCCATGTGGCAGAACTGAAAAGAGAGCGCACTGTGGGGCCCAGCCACAGGGCACTCACAGAGCCACCTCCTGCCACAGGAAGGCCGTGCTCTCAACCCAATTTGGGATCCTGGATAGGAAAGCTCCTAGCCTGCAGTGCCACCATGGTGGAGCTTAGCTGGTTTGGGTTCCTGCTTGCTGACAGACACTGGAGGGAGACTGCAGAGCAGAGGATGGGGGAGAAGAGTAAAAACTGCTCCTACAGCCAGATTATGAATCTCAGATGGCCCTGCCTTCACAAGCAGACTTTCTGGCTGGGAAGGGCTACTTCAGCCTCTTCCTGGCAGCTTTCCTTAGAAACTGGGAGCAGACCTTTGACCCCTGAAAAAATAGCTACCTTACCAGCTTTTGTGGAGCCTGAGGGCAAGCTCACCCAAACCAGATCTGCCCAGACTTACTCCCCTACTCACCTCTGCTGTGTCAGAGAGCAGGATTCATCTGGAAGTTCCAGGGCCCCGACAACCACCTGGGGCATTTAAGTGGCTACAGCCTCTCAAAGGTCCCCAAAACAACACTGTAGTCTGTTCTCTCTAGCAAGTGCCACCTACTGACAGGGAGGTCAATATGCACAGCATTTTACAGGACTTACTGACTCAATCATACAGGGTGTGGAGGATTGTTACCCACAAGCACCGCTTACTGTCTCAGAGATTAAACTGGGCATGCCAATACAATTCAACTCTTGAAAAGACCACAGGGCTGGAAGAAAGGAAGCATTTCAAAGACCTCCATCCTCCCACATCAAAGAGAGACAAGGAATCTGCCCACACATATAGCTCACCACTTTTACAGCCTACAAACAATTAGCAACTGAGAAAACCACCACACTAAGGATATCTATAACCAAGGCATTCATCCAGAACCTAGATTGCAATCAAAGCACCCACAAGCAAACCCAAAGTTTCTTATCCAACATACGCTACAGATACTACTTTATGGGGTGGGGGAAGCTCCATCTAAACAAATACAAAATCCAAAACCAAGAAGTGACAGCTGCCCCAGATGAGGCTATGAATTTTCTCCTTAAGACTTCTTTTTCTGTATCCCATGGATTTTTGAAAGCTTGCATCCCCTTTGTCATTCAGTTTGAGGACTATTTTGATTTCCATCTTTATTTCATCTTTGACCCGAGGCTTGTTTGGCAGTAGCTTCTTTAATTTCCATGACTTTGTGAATATTTTAGTGTTATTCTTGGTATTGATTTTTAGTTTTATTCCACTTCAGTCTGAGAGATATTTGTCATGATTGTGATTTTTTTTTTTTTTTATTTCTTGAGACTTGTTTCATGGCCTAAGTTTGATCAATCTTGGAAAATGTCCCATGTGCTGATGAAAAGAATGTCTATTCAGTAGTTGTTGGGTAGAATGTTCTGTATATGTCTGTTAGGTCCATATGTTACAGAGTCCTGTTTAAGTCCAGTGTTTATTGGTTTTCTGCTTTGATGATTTGTTCAATTCTGTTAGTAGAAGTTGAAGTCCCCAGCAATTACAATGCTACTGTTTATTTCTTTGCTTAGATCTAGTAGAATTTTCTCTATGAATCTATATATATATATGTGTATATATTTAGGATTATTATGTCTTCTTGTTGAATTGCTCCCTAAAGGAGTAAACTGTTATATAATGGTCAACTTTGCCTTTTTCTACTGTTGTTGATTTAAAGTCTATTTTATGTGATATGAGAATTGCTAGACGTGCTTGTCTTTGGTTTCCATTTGTGAAGAATATTTTTTCCCATACCTTTACCTTGAGTCTGTGCAAGCCCTTACGAGTTAGACGTGTTTCTTGGAGACAGCATATACTTTGCTTATGTTTTTTTCATCCATTCTGCCAGTTTGTGTCTGTTAAGTGGGGCATTGTGATTATTCGGTATTTGCATGTGGGATACTGTTCAGTTTATTGTGTTGGTAGATACCTTGTTGTTTTGTTTTCCCTCTTGTGCTATTGTTTCATAAGAGCTGTGACTTGTAATTTCAGGTGTTTTTACACTAGTGGGTATCTATTGTGCTGTTCCATGTGTAATGCACTTTGGGGTATTTCCTGTGGGGCAGGCTTTGTTATTGACCAATTCCCTTAGTGTTTGCTTGTCTGGAAAAGTCTTCATTTTTTCATCATTTATGCAACTTCTTTTTGGAGGATACTGAATTCTTGCCTGGAAGTTGTTCTGTTTAAGAAGACTAAAAACGGGACCTCAATCCCTTTCTGGCTTGTAAGGTCTCTGCTCAAAGTCTGCTGTTAGCCTGAAGGGTTTTCCTGTATAGGTTAGTTGGTGCTTTCATCTTGCAGTTTGTAAAATTTTCTGCTTCATTTTGACTTTGACCAGGTTGATGACTACATATCTTGGAGATGTCCTATTTGCTATGAAGCTTCCTATTTGATTTGATGACCATCTTGTATCTGGATATCACAATCTCTGGCAATGCCAGAGAAGTTTTCCTCAATAATTCCCTCAAGTAGGTTTCCATGTCTTTTTCTTTTTCTTTTTGTCCCTCCAAAATGCCTACAATTCATGAATTGGCTTGCTTCACATAGTTCCATATTTCTATGAGTGATTGTTCATTCTTCTTTAGTCTTCTTTCTGCATCTTTGAATGACTAGATTAGTTCAAAAACCTCATTGTCAATCTCTGAGCTCTTTCTTCTTCTTGGTCTAGTCTGTTGTTGAGGCTTTCTTCCATATTTTGAAGTACCCTAAATTACTCATTCGGTTCTTTTGAGTTCTGTTATATCTTTTCTTATTTTGTCAAGTTCTTTAGTGACTTTTTAATTTTTTTCATTGATATCCAGAAATATTTTTTGGCTTCTTTGTATTGGTTTTCCTCTTTCTTTTCAATTCCATTTATCTTATTTGCCATCTATATTCTGAATTCTATTTCTGATATTTTGACAATTTCCTTTTGGTTGAGGTCTATTGCTGTAGGTCTGCTGTGATTCTTTGGAGGTTTTGAACTAGCTTGTTTATTCATGTTGGCAGAGTTCTTTTGCTGGTTTCTTGTCATCTGAAACCTCTTCTCTGAGCTCTGGGAAGATAGGTTTGTGGTGCACCTGCTCTGCTTTGCTGGGAATTTTCCTGCTGAGTGAGAAGAAGGAGAGGTCCCTCGATGGCTCTTTTGTGACTTATTCCAGAAGATTGACTCAGCAGGAGAGGACGAATGCACTGAAAGCCTGTAATGCAGCCATTCTGTTTTGTCCCATTCCTCTGTGATCATTACAGTCCAAACTGGTGCTGAATAATCTCTGTGCAGAGTGATGGGTTTTTCCCTAGGCTGCTGTTGGAAGCTCAGGCAGGCAGCTGAGTGAGACTTGTTCATGGAGGTTGGCATTGCAGGAGACTGCTCTACCCAGGTATCTCTATGGTAGCAGCAGCAGAAACTGAGCAAGGCTGTCTAGCCAGTGGTTGTGGCTATCAGGGTTGTAAGCATTCACTCCACCCAGGTCCAGGTGTGATGGTGGCTATCACCAGGTGGTGATAGCTGGCTGAGCATTGGACCACAGGGGTGGTTCCTGCCAGGTGGTGTGTGGGTCCCTTGGGGGTATTGCCAAGAAAGCGTAAAAGTGTGATGTCCACCTCAAATATATCTTTCAAATTAAATATAATGTATATAACATATATATATATTATGTTATTATTATCACCTCTCCAGTACAGGAAGACATTCCTGCAGGAGCTCTAATACTCTGAACAATAATCCTCCATGTTTGCAGGTACTCTATTTTAATTTACCTTATGGAGCTGGTGTTAATCCCTAGCACCTCACAATTCTGTAAAACAGTAATTTTTTTTTTATTGTTTGTTGTTTATAGGGGTACAGGTGTTTAGGTTACGTATGATGCCCTTGCCCCCCCTTCCCCCCAAGTCCCAGTCCCAAGCGTGTCCATCTCTCGGAGGGTGCGCATTGCACCCTTTGTGTATGCATACAGTAATTATTATTTGGTCAGGAAGAAACTGAGGTTCATATAGGGGAAATAACTTGCTAAGATCATAGAGCTAGCAAATCCTGGTCAGTCAAGTTCTAACACTCTTCTGAGCATATTATATCTGAACTCTATATTAAACTTTCTGTTGTTTTTAAATATGGCCTGACTTAAACCATCATTTGTACTGTGGCAGACTAGCAGGGCCATATGTGAAAATTTAGTTCTTAAAATAATCACAGAGATAAATTACAATGTGGAAAAATATACTCATATTTAGGGAGAAGGAGGTTAGGGAGAACATAGTAACAAATATTAATACATGAAAGGTATATATTGTGTATCTAATTCACTAAATTTGTTACAAATTAAAAAATACAATCTGCCTGGCATGGTGTCTCATGCCTGTATTCCCAGCACTATGGGATTTGGAGGGGCGGATCGCTTGAGGCCCGCAGTTCCAGACTGGTCTGGGAAACATAGGGAGACTCTGTCTCTACCAAAAAAAGGAAAAAAAAATTCAATCTGACAATTTAAAAATAGATTCTCTACTTACATTTATTGGTTGATATCATCCAATAATTTTGTATTGTATAAACAGATGAAGAATCAAAGGGTGGGAGATGTTTAGCAACTTTATTGAGATTACAGACCTAGGGATTTGGGTGACTTTGGGCCTAATCTCAAAGCCTATTCCACTGTACAAAGGGATTCAGGAGATAGCCCTAGGACTTGAAAATATAGTTTTATGATTATTTTCATTACTTATTTATCTTTGTCCCACACATAATTTTATTGCACAATAAATATGGCTGAAATATGGAAGAAATGTTTATCACCTGTAGTGGGTTAAATAGTGTCCCCCAAAATTACTGCCTATTTGGAGCCTTATAATGTGACATTATTTGGAAATTGAGCTTATGTGGAAAGATGTAGTTAAGTTAACATGAGCTCTGTGTTAGAGTGGAACCTAATTCAATGACTGGTGTCCTTATAAGAAGAAGAAAATTTGGACATAGAGACATGCACAGAGGGAAGACAGACATGTACGGGAGAATGCCATGTGACAACTGAAGCGGAGAGTGGAGTGATGCATATACAAGATAAAGAACAGCAAAAATTGCTGGCAACCACTAGAAGACAGAAAGAGGCCAGGAAAGATTCTTCCCTAGAGTCTTCAGAAACAGCATGACCCTGCCATCACCTGAATTTCAGGTGACTTCTCGGCTTCTGAACTGTAAGAGAATAAACGTGACTTCTTTTAAGCCATCTAATTGTTGGTACTATGTAACAGCAACCCTAGGAAACAAATAGGGTATCTAATGATAAGTTACAATATAGAGAGATTAATATGTATATATATACTAATTATATAATTACATACAAATATATACACATTTGAAAAATAATCCATTGAAGTAAAAATATTTCCATTTTTGGTAATAGAGACATCTGCTTTAGTATTATTATTATTATATTTATTTAATATTTTTATAAACTATTTCTTTTAATCAGCTTGCATAATAAAACGTGTAGAAATATATTCTCATAAATATTCAGTTCATAAGATTTTAACATTTATTTTAAAATTTCATGAAAATGGTAAATCAGTTTGTACATTTAAATTTAATAAGCAGGTCTTAATTTCTTGTGCCATTACTTCTATTTATTTATTGTCATCTTTTTATTGATATATAATAGTTTTATATATTTTGGGATACATATGACATTTTGATACCTGTATGTAATGTATAATGATTAAATCAGGGTAATTGGGATATCCAGCACCTCAAACATTTATGTTTTCCTTGTGTTAGGAGCATTATAATTATTCTCTTATAGCTATTGAAAAATATATGAAAATGATTGTTAACTATAATTTTCCTACTGTACTATCAAATACTAGAACTTATTCCCTCTATCTAACTGTATTTTTGCACCCTTTAACCAAAGCAATTCTTAATTTTTTGTGTCATTAATTTTTATACACAAATTTTAAACTGTTAATAGTATTATCTATAATTTCTTGAAAATATAGTTGTGATTGAAATATAGATTTCTGGAATAAAATCTTGAAAGAAGCAGTAAATCTAAAATAAAAACATGTATTAAAGGAATTTTTAGCTTGATTCCTGACAACCTAAATGTGTCTTTCTGACTTAAAAGTCAGGAACTTTAAAAAGTAAGGAACTTAAAAGTCCCTTAACCATGTAACTGTTGGCATAAAACACTGCCTTTTGTGAAACGAAAAATTTAGTATATAATTAATCATTTCAATTGTTTTAGGATGGATATTCATTTTTAATGCATAATTTAAATGAAAACTACCAAATTACAGAAATAACACATGAAATCTTTGTCTTATGGGCATTTGGGGACAGCTAAAAGATAGTAATAAACATAAAGCTTCCAGAAGAGATCACTTTGAAGGCTTTTTCCTCTCATGTTAGAGAATTTCTTCTTATTCCAATTCTCATTATTTTCAGCTGGGAAGAAATGAGTCTGAGAAATAAGTAGATGAGAACAGAATATCAGATAGCTATGAGACAATGACGGTGACATCGTCAAACCTTTTCTGGATAAGAGTGAAAACTGAGTAGAGTAACTTGTAGTGAATATTGAATACCATGAAAGAAAACAGAAATAATATAAAACTATCAAAAATCATAATTTATTGGTTTATTTCTCCTATAGCATAATATGTTTTTGTTGGTTTTTTAAAAATATGATTTTAAATAGTTCTCTCTCTCTCTCTTTTTTCCTCACACAATCTCTCTCTCTCGTCATAAACTTAGGGAAAAGTTGGAAGTACAGAGGAAAGAATATTTTTTACACTTATTGGTCCATCCTTCTGTCAGACGCGGGGACCAGATGTCAGGTCCGTGTCCCCTGGTTCTTGGTTCCCAGGACTGAAGAATGGTTGCTGGTACCGAGTCGATGGAGCAAATGAGCAGACCAAGCAGATACAAGCAAGCAAAGTGCCACAGTTTATTAAAGCATAATACATTCCAGAGAAGGAATAGGTCAACTTCTGCAAGTGGTGGAGACCCTGAGTTTAACAAGATTTTCACTTTTATGCTGATTCCCTAATTTTATGTTAAGTGAGGTGTGGAATATTCATAGTTTTTCTTGGGAAAAGGTGGAGAATTCCCAAAATGGTGAATCCTTCCTATTCTTAACCTCGTAAGGCAATTCTAGAGGTTGTCATGATATTTATAAACTGCCATGGCTTGGGTAGGTGTGATTTTTAATATGTTAATGAAGGTAGGTCACCTGAGGACACTGTCATCTTATTTGTATGTGTGCTCCAAAGACCCTCATTTGTGGCCTTGATCATATCTCCACTTCGTGGCCTTTCTACCTATTTCTGGTTGGTCAGTCCTTGGAGACCCCCTGTTGTAGACCAAATGTCTGTTCAGTCCTTGGGGACCCCTTGACACATCATCTGTTCTTTCTTGGAAGCCCCTTTCTGGTCACCTTGTTCTTTCTAGTAGACAAACATCTCCTAGTGCCATCTATTTCTCAATGGAACCCCCCTAAACAAAGCATCTGTTCCCCTTCCTCCTTGTCCCAACCTAACAATTCCCAGATAATTTAGCATGTATTTTCTACAAACAAGAATATTCTTCTATGTAAACCATGATACAACCTTCAAAATCAGAACATTGCCCTTGATGTGTTATTATTATCATCTAATTATCAGACTCCATTCAGGTTTTTCCAATTGCCCCAATAATGTCTGATCCAATTCAGAGTTATCTGCTACATGTAGTTGTAATGTTTATCTAATCTCTTTTAGTCTAAAACAGTTCCTTAAATTTCATGAGTTTGACAATTTAGCAGATTATAGGCTGGTTATGTTTAGAGTAATTTTCGACTTGGAGTTCTCTGATGTTGCCTTATGCCTAGATTCAGAACTTCATCTTTGGCAGAAACGTCACAGAAGTAGTGATGCTATTTTCTTCTCAGTGTGTTCTATTAAATGGAAACTATCTGCATTTGTCTTACTATTGATAATATTTAATCACCTGTTTAAGGCAGTGTCTCCCAGTCCTTTTTACTATAAGGTAACTCTTTTAATCATTGTAATTTTAGGTATTTTGTGTGAAGGTATTTTGAAACTATGTAAATATTCCATTCTTCATCAAAATTTCAAATTAATTTATTTTTTAATCTCTATTTTCTCATTTTTAATTTATTGGATTATAATCTGTTATTATCATTATTTATTTGATTCTCAAATTATCCCAGATTTGGCCAGTAAGAGTTTACTTAAACTGATTTTTGTATTCTTTTGTATACTGAATCATCCTTTGAGCAATTTCTTGCCTAATGCCACAAGATGTTTTAGATTCATTTTATGCTTTCCCTTCCCATTCAGTGGAACCAGCCATTTCTGCGATTCTTTTTTTTTTTTTTTTAAGAAAAACTATTTGGAAACAAATATCTAAACACTAGATAGATTCATTGTGATAGGGTAAGCAAATTTCTCCCAAGACCACAGTGAATAGAATTTTATTAATTTATTTATTTATTCATTTATAAATTTTTGAGACAGAGTCTCCCTCTGTCACCCAGAGGGACCTAGAGTGTCATGGTTGCATCAGCCTAGCTCCCAGCAACCTCAAACTCCTGGGCTCAAGCAATCTTCCTGCCTCAGCCTCCCAAGTAGTTGGGACTATTAGGCGTGCATCACAACACCTGGCTGATTTTTTCTGTTTTTAGTAGAGACCAGGTCTTGCTCTTGCTTGGACTGGTCTCGATCTCCTGACCTCAAGCAATCCTCTCACATATCAAGGCCTCCCAGGTGTGAGTCACCATGCCAAGCCTCACGGTGAATAACTAGAATTTAGAAATACATGTGCTTATCTATCTATTAAATGTCTATCTATCTAGGTGTCTATTCGTGTGTCCATTCATTCATCGATCCCACTCTGTATATTTATATTAAAAATCATTGGTTCATACTAATACTTCCAATTTCAATCCAACACTAAAGGGTTTGTTCTAATTTTCTCCCTTTCCATGTTTATAACTACCATCATTGGAAGTAAGAAACATATCTTTAATTTCATTTAGTATATTTACTTATTTAATTAATTGCCGTATATGTAACCCATGTACATCTGCACTGCTACCCTTTTCTCTGGGGTAGACACTTTCATTTCCCTTCTCAAGATCTGACACCTTGTTCTAAACCCCTAAACTATGTGAAAGCCCCTCTCATCCTGCTTGTGTTCTGGAATCCCATACCAATTTGTACTTCCAAGTGTCATGCAGTTTTGGTAGGATTATAAATTGTTTATGGAAACAATCTATCATATCTATAAGTATATAAACTGGACCTTCCCTTGGAAATCTTTCCTTTGCTAAGAATTTGGCCTAAATAAATACTTTCACTTGTACACAAAGACATATACACTATGATTTTAGTATAGCTAAAATTTGTAAACTGCATTAAAGCACTACATCTGGAAAGGTGAAAGTCATATATTAAAACACAACTGTACATACAAATCTGTGTGTATATATATATGCACATATGCACATAGGTAGATAAAGGTGTATCTCATTTTATTGTGCTCTGCTTTATTACACTTTGCAGATATTGTAGATTTTTTATATATTGAAAGATTGTAATCCTTCAATCAAGCAAATATATCAGCACCATTTTTCTAACAACACGTGTCACTTTTTGTCACATTTTGGTAATTCTCACAATATGTTAAACTTTTTGATCATTATTACATCTGTTGTGGTGATGTGTGATAAGTGATCTTTTATGTTATCTATGAAAGGGCACCACAACCTCACCAATGTATAAAATAGCCTTTTCCCTATCTCTATCCATTTCCTAGGGCCTCTCTATTCTCTGACATATGACAATATTGTAATTAGGCCAATTAATACCTGGCAATGGCCTCTAAGTGTTCAAATGAAAGGAAGGGTGGCATGTCTCTTGTTTTAAATCAAAAGTGGAAATGATTGAGCTTAGAAGGAAGGCATGTTGAAGCTGAGATAGACTGAAAGCTAGGCCTCTTTGACAAATAGCCAAACTGGGAATGCAAAGGAAAAGTTCTTGAAGGAAATTAAAAGTGTTAACACCAGTGAACACATGAATGATAAGAAAGCAAAACAGCCTTCTTGCCAATATGGAGAAAGTTTTAGTGGTCCAGATAGAAGATCGAACCAGCCATAACATTCTCATGAGCCAAAGCTTAATCCAGAGCAAGGCCCTAACTCTCTTCAATTCTATGGAAGCTGAGAAAGGTGAGGAATCTGCAGATGAAAAATTTGAAGCTAGCAGAAGTTGGTTCATGAAGTTTAAGAAAAGAAGCCATTTCCATAACATGAAAGTTCAAGGTGAAGCAGCAAGTGCTGATGCAGAAGCTGTACCAAATTATTCAGGGGATCTAGGTAAGGTAATTGAGAGAGGTGGTCACACTAAATAACAGATTTTTGATGTAGACAAAACAGCTTATACTGGAAAAAGATGCTATCTAGGTCTTTCATAGCTAGAGAGGAGAAGTCAATGCCTGGTACCAAAGCATACAAGGGCAGGCTGACTCTCTTATTAGGGACTAATGCATCTGGTGACTTGAAGTTAAAGTCACTGCTCATTTACCATTCTGAAGATCCTAGGGGGTCCCTCAAGAATTCTGCTAAATCTATTTGGCCTGTGCTCTAGAAATGAAATAGCAAAGCCTGGATGATAGCATGTCTATTTACAGCATGGTCTACTGAATATTTTAAGCCCACTGTTCAGAACTGCACCTCAGAAAAAAAGGATTTCTTTTCCAAGATTACTGTACTGTTCATTGATAATGCACTTGTCACTCAAGAGCTCTGATGGAGCTGTACAAGGAGATCAATGCTGTTTTTTTTTTTTTTCCTTGTGAAAGAGATTTATTAACAGAGGACTATCAGGAGAAGGGGAATGAGGGAGAAAGAGTAATGTAGGGGAAGGAGCCTAACAAGGAAATGATATGGGTTTGGCTTGAGCCTACCTTCAACCTGAACCTGAATCTGGAGGGTGAATTATCCCACCAAGTTCGCACCTTGAAGAAGAATGCTTGGCTTCTGTATCCCAGTGCCCATAAGTTTCTGGCCACTGGCTGGCTGCTTTACAACAGGGTGGGCACAATCAGTCAATGTTGTTTTAATGCCTGCTAACACAACATCCATTCCACAGCCCATGGATCAAGGAGTAATTTTGATTTTCAAGTCTTATTTTTTAAGAAATATATTTCATAAGGCTATTGCTGCCATAGATAGTGATTCTTTTGATGGACCTGGGCAAAGTAAATTGACAAGCTTCTGGAAAGGATTCACTATTCTAGATGTCATTAAGAATATTTGTGATTAATGGGAGGAGATCAAAATACCAACATTAACAGGAGTTTGGAAGAAGTTGATATCAACCCTCAAGGATGACTTTGAGCATTTCAAGACTTCAGTGGGGGAAGTAACTGCAGATGTGGTAGAAAGAACAAGAAAACCAGATTTAGAAGTGGAGCCTGAAGATGTGACTGAATTACTGCAAGCTCGTGATAAAACCTGAATGAATAAGGAGTTGCTTATTATAAATGAGCAAAGAAAGTGGTTTCTGAATTGGAATCTGCTTCTATTGAAGATGCTGTGAAAATGGTTACAATGACAACAAAAAATTTGGAAGATTACATACACTTACTTGATAAAATAGCATCAGCGTTTGAAAGGATTGCCTCCAATTTTGAAAGAAGTTCTGCTGTGGGTAAAATGCTATCAGAGAGCATTGCACACTATTGAAAACTTTTCTTGGAAGGAAGAATTAATCAATGCAGGAAAGTTCATTGTTGTCTTATTTTTAAAAATTTCCATAGCCACCCCAATGTTTGGCAACCACCATACCACCCTGATCAGTCAGTAGCCGTCAGCACTGACGTTAAGACCCTTCACCACCAAAATGATTATGACTCAGAGAAGGCTCAGATGATCTTCAACATTTTTTCACAACAAAGTATTTTTAATTAATGTGTGTACATTTTTTAGGCATAACGCCATTGCACACTTCATAGAATACAGTAGAGTATAAACATAAATTTTAAATGCACTTTTAAATGAAACAAAAAATTGTGTGACTCACTTTAATGTGATATTTGTTTTAATTTTTGGTTTGGAATTGAACGTACACTATCTCTGAAGTATGCCTGTACCTCATGAACATACCTCGTGATACACACATACATACACACATACATTAGTTGGCCATAAGCAACCCTTAAGATAGTGGTAGAAAAATGTATTAAAAAATGTAAGTTTAAAGAAACAGAATAAGTATAAAAAAAGATAACTGCCAATAAACCAAAACTGTGGATAAATAGACAGGTATATAAATAGATATAAGAAAGCACATCAAACTGAAAACATGCTGTCTTAAGAAAATATTCTCACATTTATACAGCTATGATTTTGATAGAATATAAAGCACTCATATCTATTTTATCCAGATCGAAGCTCTTACTTCTTGTCCTTAGGTCTTGGTTTTATGTTTTTCTTCTCTCTGGATCTGGACCATGTCATACACTCTAGTCTCTCCTCTACCCATCCCCACCCTTACAGGAAACCTCATGATTATTTCCCTCTTTGGCATAATCTTTCACCGTGTTTTCAAACTGGAGTTGCTCCATCTCAGAACACTTAGTTCACTAAAACATTTCCTTTCTCTGATGTAAACAACTGTGCCAGGTAAGGCATTTTTTCATAATTCTGGAAGAGAATCATCTAATAATTTAGTAGTTAAACTTGAACTGATAATGGCACAATAGGATTACCTTTCTCAGACAATATTTTCTTTTTAAACATCCCTTCCATCCTTAACCATTTGGCCAGGGGCGAGTGCAGATGTGGCAGTAGGGGAGGCTAACCCTACCTCAGATTCCCTTGTCCTGGTAAGATTCCATATTGGTTTACTGCATTATGTTGATAAGTTCTTAGTCAAAGTGTATAAATAAGTAAAACTAAACATGTAATATGCAGCCACTAAATATGAAATGTTTGATTTCAAATAAAAAATGTAGTTTATTATATCTCAAACAAGAAGCAGTGCAATTAATCAAAGTATGTGCCTCAACTGTTGACAGGGTTTTGCTATCTTAACAGTAGCTTGTTTATGCCATCAGCAAAGAAGCCTGGAGAGCCAGTGGCCATGAAATCACAAAAGGCATTTTCCACAGCTTGTTGAGGACTATTTTTCCTTGCAAGAAATGGTCCAAAGCCTGGACGAAGTGGTAGTCAGTTAGTGCAAGGTCTGCTGAATATGGTGGATGACACAGTTTCCAAGTCCACCTGTTGTAGTTTGAGCAGCATTGTTTGTGCAACATGTGGTCGAGAGTTATCTTGCAAGAGAATTGGCCCATCTCTACTGACGAATCTCTAGACATCCGTTGTAATCGATTGACCAGGTTTCCCGAAGCTGTAGCGGATAATACCAGCGCTGGACCACCAAATACACACACCATTAGCTTTTTTTGATGAATATTGAGTTTTGGATTCTGTTTTGGTACTTCATCTTTGTGCAACAGAATGAAGAATGCTTGCGATTGTCAAAAAGAATCCATTTTTCATTATACATCACAATATGATGTAGAAGTGGTTCACCTTTATGTTATGACAGCAAAGAAAGGCAATCTTCAAGTTGATTTCTCTTCTGCTGCTTGTTTAATTCATGCGGTACCCATCTATCCAGCTTCTTTACCTGGCTGATTTGTTTCAAATGGTCCAATATTGTTGGAATAGTAAGATCAAACCTTGCTGCTAATTCATACATAGGTTGAGATGGATTAGCTTCCCCTATAGCTTTCAGCTCATTATTATCCACCTTGGTCTAATGTCATCCACATGGCTTATTTTGAAGATTAAAATCCCAGAATGGAACTTCTCAAACTATGGACATACTATGCATTCATTAGCCACATCCTTCTCAAACATTCATTGATATTTTGAAATGTCTGCACTGCATTAGTTCCAGGATAGAACTCATATTTGAAAATAACATGAATTTTTGACTTACCCATGGTTTCACAAAAATTGCTCTCAAAAAAATGTTGAAAGATAATCACAAGCCACAACGTGAGTTTGAAAGAATAAGGATGTCCCTTCAACATAAAAATAAAACGAGAAGTGTCAAAGTGAAATGTCAGCAATATCAACTGTCATATTAGAACTTAAGGAAATCAGACATTTCATACTTAATAGCCTAATACTAATCCACATTTGTTTATTCTTTGATGCTTATTTATTTTTAAGCACTACTTTAGTCCTAGGAATTAGCAGCATGGAACCTTGAGAAAGACATCTTAGAAGCTTCATTACCTGGATGTTGCATTCTGCTGAAACTTTTCCTTTTCCAAATTTTAAAATGTGGAGTGACAGATTCCATAGAAAATCTTAGCCAGATTCAAATAAAATATTTATTCTAATATACAGTCCTCTCCTTCACTCTCCTTTCAAATTTCTTCAGCATATAGGAACATCTATTTTCTACCCAAGAGAACTAAATGTTATAACTAACTATAGTTTTAGCAGTTTGCAGGAATATAACTTTCCCTGTTGTCTCTATAATTGAAGACATTTTCTATTTAAATCTCTCATTCCATCCATTGGGAAAAATTCACTTCAGACAATTCAGGGAAACGTTATTCATTTACAGGCGCTTCGTCCTTCTACTCAAGGATGAGACTACCTTTTTAGGGATGTGTAGTGGGTTAAAGTATTAATATGGTGGGTTTTGGAAGGAGGGAGTTCCTGGCTTCATTCAAGGTCATCAACAGATGTGCACATTGAAACAGCCTCAGTTTCGTCCATCCTATCATTATTGTTCCATATGCAGGTAATTACAGCATATTATTTGTCCTGACAAAAACAAAATTATCATCATATTTCATTCTCTTTTAGCTCCTCTGTGCCACTCTTAGGCCACAAGAGACATACAACTCCACAGGAATTTTGAGGCTATGCTGAGCCCGCCTGCCAACATTGCCATCTTTTCCTTTCAGCGGTGCCCAGGGGCTGCACAGGGATGATGAAGAACATATCCTGCCAACCCTCAGAAAATCCAGATAAATTTACGATATCTATTTTCCACCTCTTCTTAGCAAAATGTTAGTGGGGAGGGGAGCACAAGGATTTATTCTCAGGGTCATCAACCAGTATGTAATAATCTGGGTTCTATTAATACTTTGTCTCTTCCCCCAGACTGTGTCATTTTTGACTAGAGTCAGGGGGCAGAGGGAGCTCTGTGTCTGACAGATTACAGACAGTTGTCAATCAATGTGTAGTCGTGGTTCTTAAGGTTAAGAAATAGAAAAGTCAAGGATTTGATTATGTTCTTCTAAGTTTTTTTTCTCTGAAGCAATGAATAATGTCGGTCAGGGTTGCCACTGGAAGAAAGGATAACTGGGTACATTGAAAATGAAGAGAAAAATTCCAAATGGTATGTTTTTTAAAATCTTGCTTCACACATAAAGAATCCCTAAAGCATCCAATGGCAAACTTCCCCCTCTTTCCCTTCATGGCAACCTGTGTTTCTGTACATTCTTAAAGCTACTAAAAAATTTAAAAAAAATAAAAAATAAGAAACCTAGAGAGCGAGATTTGAACATCTCAAACTGAAAATATCAGAAAAAAAGGTGAAAACTGGGTCATGGTCTGAAAAGTTCAAAAGTATGTTGGAAGCCATGTTCCTCTTCTCCACCATCCTGCCTCCTCTAACATGCAAAGCTACTTTATGTGGGCTCTGGTGACGACTGCAAATGCATAACAAAATCAGTACTTGCCTGGAGAGTTTTTAAAAATACACTGACTCCTGGACAACAACCCAGACTTCTGGTATTATAATTTTCAGAAGAGAGGCAGGCCAGTCTTTATATTTAATAAGCAGTCCAGACGGTCCTTTTCTTCTTTGTGGAATAATCTACCCTCGATGTTGTATAGTATATATGAGATATAAAAATTGGCTTTCAAATCTAAAAAAAATAAAAAAATTCTACAGACAGGAATCATTTCCAGCTCAATGTGGACTATGTGAAAAAAATCACTTAAAGGGGTAATTATAAAAGTTTTGAGAAAGTATTAGTAGCTCCATTCTTATGCTCACACAGTAGAGAAAATAGCATAATGGCACAGATCAATGTCCCTAAAAATTTAAATTCTAACCTCCATGGGACCATCCACAGTTCCAAAGAATACTTCAATTTTTTTATTTAGGATATCCAACCATAATTACTCTAGAGTAATTATAAAAGCATACATTTAACATTTATTTTAACGTATTTTTAATGATCTTTGGGAAGCAATGCTTTCTGAGCTTATAAAGACTAATGCATTTGAATATATAAAAATTATAATCTTTATGATAGAAGACTTAAAAATATAAAAGACAAATTTAAAAAAAAATCAAAATGTATGTGCCAAAAGTTTAAAAGTCTAATGTAAAATAATTTTTATAATTCAATAATAAAAATAGGTGAATAGCCCAATAGCATAAAATGGAGAATTTTGAATCTTTGATGACCACGAACAGAAACTGTGGGTGCTCATGTAATCTAAGAGAATGTTGGACACTCACATCTGAACTGGGAGGTACCTGGGAGCTCTAGAGGTGAAGAAATAAGAGGAAAATGCAGCAAAACAGTCTGGACAGGACATGACTAGAATGAGTGAATTCTGGTAATTTTTTTAGTCTCTTTTGAATAGAGCAGCCATGTTGTTTTCATTCACCCCATCCCCAAATACAATTTCTTGTATCAGATCCCTTCTGTTGACACATCGACTGTGTTCGATGTTTTCCTGACTGGTACATGGTCTCATTGTGGAGACCAATGTTAAGCAAATAGACACAAAAATAAATATGATCATATATTTTTTAAGATGAAACAAAAAAGAAAATAACTAAAAAAAAATTAATATGGGGATCTACTTTAGGTCATGAGAATAGCAGGATACATTCTGATGTAAACTCTCATTTATCTGTACTCTTTTCCCTGGAGTCCTTTCTTACTTGGTAGGCTTCAATTCCCACTCCTCATTCACTGACTCCCAAATCTTCACCACTTGCTCTGACGTTTCCCTCATAGTCTAATTCTTTCCTGTCTCCTACTTTCTGCATATCTTCACCTGCTTTTATCTCAAACTCAACATGTCCAAAAAGCATATACCATTCCCCTATGTGTTAGGTGTTTTTGTGCTGCTGTAACAGAATATTACAGACTGGGAAATTTATAATGAACAATTCTAGAGGCTGGAAAGTCTAATCTCAAGGTGACGGCATCTGACGAGGGCCTTCTGTGCCATAACATGGCAAAGGGGGAGAGGGCCCAAGCCCAAAACCCTCCTATTAATGCATTAAATCCATCCATGAGGGTGGAGTCCTTTGGCCTAATCACCTCTTACCAGCCACACCTCTTAAAACTGTTACAAGGACAATTAAATTTCCACATGAGTTTTGAAGAGGACAAACATTCAAACTATAGCATCCTACAAATCTTCTCTCCTTTGCTTGTCTCCCTCCTATATTTGTGCAATATCCATCTCTGCATTGTCTTGGAAAGCCAAAACATCTAGTTCATTTTTCATTTTAGACTAATTTGGGTGACTGCTATTGTTAGACCACAGTATATCTCATGGCTACCAACTCTCCACAAGTCAGTTCATCCTAAAAACTCTGCCAAGGAAATCTTTAAATACTATTATGGCTGTGATACACCCTGTTCAAAAATCTGCAGTAGCTATCACATGCCAACTAAAACTCTGACATCCAAGGCCACCTATGAATTACCTATAACTATTTTTCAAATTTAAACCCACAGCCCCTCTATGATCTAACTATATTGGACTGCTTGTAGTTTGTTTCATGTTCTCTAAAGCTTTCTGCCTGCCTAATTTTTGCTTAGTCTGTTCTGAGGAACATATCCTACTTTTTACATTTTTTGCTTTGTCTACCCATTTTCTATCATTATCTTAAATTTTATATCTTCTATAAGGAATTCCTCATGCCTCCTGAATGATAAAATTTTTCTGTTAAATTTTCTTTGTATAGTTCAGATGACATTTTTCGTATATTTTTTATGTGATTTTAACATTCCACCATTCCTCCTTGATTTTTGGAAATCTCTTACACACCTGCATATTCCTTAGTGCATACAGTAGGCACTCAAAACTGCATCAAAACCTCTCAAGGAATTTTAATAATGCAGGCGCACAATTACAAAAGGCAGCGTCCAGTAAGTAATACAAAGTAGAAATTTCTCTTAAGTTTCAAAGCCTTGTGTTCGAAGAATTAATTAGACACCATACCAGTAGGGGATACCTGTGAAATGTTTTCCTCCCAGAGCAAGCTTAACGATTAAGTACTTTACACTTCAGAACTACATCATTGTGCATGCTGGAACAAAGCCAGGGAATCAGTTAAGCAGATCTTTAGTTTAACCTTGCTACGCTCTCAGAGAGAGATCATTTGACAAGCTGAGAACTTCCTCAGGTCAGTCTATTTCAGCTACGATGATGGCTGGAGAAATCTAGCAAGTGCAGAGTAAAATATACAGCAGAATTCTATTCCTTATCTCTTCTGGTCATTGATTTCTACTTGCACAATAAAATCTGTTATTTCACTTCTCATCAAGCAATATGTTAAAAACTTACATGAATATGGTTCAAACCTCACAAATCATCAGATACTTAAAAATGTATTTTTTTCAGGTAAAATTATTTTTTTCATAAGAGAAAGACAATAATATGCATGTACTATTACTAGTGAAAAAAGGAAGATTGGAAAATACTGGATGATGATGTTCATCTGTGACAGTTTGTTGGCTTTATCAGATAAGATAAAGAGATTTATATTATCAGAAAGTTCTTATAAATGTCAGAGCATTTAACCAGATTGAGTAAAGAGGATAAAACTTTAGTTTCTTGATTCTTCTACCAATTGAGAATGGGGAGGTAGTAGGAATTGATAATACAGGTTCCTTATGTCATTTGATTCTCACAGACTGAATTTCCTCTTACAAGGAAGGTAGTGTGCAATGCGTAATAATCTTTTAAGCACCATCATGGCTTGGCTTTAATACAATATTCTCTGAACACAAAAGTCACACCTCACTCTCAGCTTTTAATAGTAGCATATAAAAATTCTCTTGGCAAGAACTACAGAAAAGAGATACTATATTCGATTTAGTCAAAGACCTTTCAATCCGTTCCTCTTACTGATTCTTTCGCTTAGTTTGGCTTTTATACAATTCTTAAAAGAAAAATAAATCGAAAAGAAAATAAATGATTTTTTTATATAACAATTACACAGAAATATATGTGGTGATTGGATGATGATTCTCTAAGCGAATGGTATGAATATAATTTAAAAAATGAAACTGAATGGTAGGAAAAGAATGCAAAAATGAAACAGGAGAGACAACTATCTTTCATCATTTAATTTAATCCATAAAGATGGTATCTCCTCTAAATAAGTATATTCATTGACTGTGTGAAACTCAGGGAATATTACAACTCTGAAACTAGTGTTTTATTAACATGAAGTAAATTTAATCACTTCTTTAGGAAAAAGGTAAAAAACTCTTTGCTTTACAAATGGGCCCAGAATTATTTTTAAAATTCAGCTTCTCAGACTCATATGTAGACAAGAGATGCAGACCTCAAAAGAGGAAAGAAGCCAAGAAATAGAAATCACTCTGAATGGGATTAGAAGGGACTTTACCAGATCATAGTTACCTTTTAGCTAACTTAAAGGAGAAATAGTGATTTATCCCGATGGTAAATCTTTCAGCCATGAGTTGACATCATCTCACATTCATCAGCACACAATTTAGCGCCTTATTTTACATTCCCATTCGTTATGTCCTCATATCCATATAAATTGACATTCCAGTTAGAATAGAAATTTATTAAAGGTAAATATCATATCTTATTTTTATCTTAATAAAAAATAGCATGGGGCTTGAAAAATAGTATTAATCTAATAGCTGTAGATAACAACAGACATTGTAGAATTACCTTGGCAGTCTACCCAATTCCTGCCGGGAAATTTGCTGACCCTATTCTTTCTTTTTTAATTCATATGTCTATTATTATGATAACATTTTCCACCTAGTTCTATATTCAGTCAAAAAAGAAATTAACCAAGTAGAACAGGTCAATTATTTCTTTATTCTTTCATAACAGAATGTCTCCAAAATGAGTTCTTCTTCAAATATGCAAAATGCCTCAAAAGACAACTGAGAATTTTATAGTTTTGAGGGTGAAAATAAAGATCATGTCCTAAATCTTCTGTGTTCAGCCAAAAAATACTTTCAGTATGAAGGCAACATAAATACAATGCTAGATATTAAAAAACTAAAATGGTTATCTCAGAGGGATTTTTCATTTTAAGTTGGAAATGTGAGAAATATGTGATTATGTATAAGGAGAATGTAATGAAATAAAAAATAATAAAATAAAAAATGCTTTTGTGAGTATAATCATGATAAAAATATAGAGGTAAAAATAATTTCAGGAATTAAAATAAATTAAATAGAAATACAGAGAACATTAACATTTTAATACTATTACTTAAAATTGAAAAACAACAATTAAATGAAAAATTTCCTAGAAAATGCTAACTACCAAATTGGAACAGGAAGAAATTGAAATAATAAGTTACAACCTATCACCAAAACCACATTGCTCATGTAGTTTAATTAGTGGCTTCTAGTTTTATCAGTGAGTTATGTATTTTCAATTCATATAAATTATTTTAGAATGTACAAAATGATAACAAAAACTCTGTTTCTGGGAGAATGACCATCTAGACATCCTGAATGACCCTTTTACTAAAAGCAACTAGAAGTGTTGAAATTCACACAGACACACACACACACACACACTCATACAGACAAGTCACGCATTATATAAACATCATTGAGCTACAAGGAAGCATGGAATCTTTAGAGGCTAAAACAAACTGAAAGTAAGAAGGCTGGGATATAAATGAAGGCATCCATAGACCCTGGGGGCTGGAGCTTATATTTTGTCAGCTTTCTAGAGTATGTAAGGGGCATAAGGGCTAAAGTTAAGGGCCCACATAAGGTAAAAATTGATGTGAAAGATTTATGCATAAAGCTGGAATCCCAAAGAGCCACACCATCGATGTAAGGCTGAAAGAAATAAATACATTATACAGAGGGGGACACCAAGGAAACTCACCACTTAAACTTGGTACTGAATGAAAAGCAAAAATGTCTATTCTAAGAATTTGTTAATCATAAGCCAATCTTTCAAGTAGGTTTTAGACTGTCAACTTAAATAACAAACATCGATGATCACTGATCACAGATCACCATAACGGATACCATAAAAATGAAACAGTTTGAAATATTGTGAGAATTACCAAATTGTGACATGGAGATATGAAATGAGCACATGCTGTTGAAAAGGAAGGTAGTGCCGACAGACTTGCTCAATGCAGGGTTGCCACAAATCCTCAATTGGTAAAAAATGCAATATGTGTGAAGTGCAATAGAGCAAAGTGAAATAAAATGAGATATTCCTGTACAATGAAATTATAGACTTAAAAATATACTGTAGCGAATTTCGTTAGTGATGCACCAGCTTCCCTTTAAAAGGCTGGTATATTTAGATGCTGTAACTTTAGCTGTTACAGCTCACAGTTGTTCTCTTTTCCAGAGAATAGCCCCCTGCCTGGGAAATTATGTCCCCTCAGAAAGCACCCCGCCACAAATACTACTGCAATACAAGAGGTTATGTGGCACTAATTATTATGCATTTCACTCTCCAGAGCTCCCTATACCATAAGGATAAAGATATATTCTAGGTGAAACTGTATTCTGGCTAAACTCCTTTCTTTCTCCTATCCTGCCTTACTTCCGCCTAGAATAGGCCCTTAAATTATAAGCATGTGAATTTCTATCTCAGGTGCTACATCTATAAAACATGGCCGAAGACAGGGATAAGTGAGGATGAAAACAAAGTGGAAATGACAAAGATAGAAGCTTGATTTTTAATATAATTTTGAAATCATGTGATTATTTTGCAAAATTATGAAACGAAATTAACTTTCAGTTGGAATCCCTGGAAAATTTAAATCAAAATGATATAAATGAGCAAATGAATAAATATGTATCCATTTATTGGGCATAACTACATAGGAGGAACCACCTCAAGTTACATCAAAAGTGAAATTTACCAGTACATCTTTAGTGGGATATATTCTAAGGATGAAAAGAATTGAGAAAACAAAGCTTAAGCTGTTTTTAAAAATTACATTTTTGAAGAAGTATTGGGATTGCCATTCATGATTATTTTAGGTGTGTTTTAAGATAAAGCAAATCCAAAATTATATTGGGTAACACTGAAGACCAATATTTTTAGTATGGAAAATAGGAGAAGATATACCTGTTAAATCGATGAGGTTGAGTCAAACTGTGTAACCCTGAAAACAAAATTAGAAATAGCCTCTCATAGCCACTGAAAAAGCCCAGAATCAAGCTCCCCGGATGTCATGCTGTGCTCTATAATACCTTACCATTTTCTTGTTTAAAAATATATATATATATATTGAATATATATTCAAAATTCAAAAATATTCAAAGTTTGTATATATATATATATCCCCAAAATGTTTACTAGGCTCTTTCTTTGTATGTTGATCATACTGCTTCAAATTTTCTCAGTACAATATACCCTTTCATTACGTATCGACTTGTATATAGAAAAGATTCAAATATCTTTATATAAATATTTCAGATAATAAATGAAGAAAAATGATAAAATTAGATGTAGGCAATATTCTCTAATGGCTACTAGTATCATATATAGAGAGAAAATCAAATAGTACAGGGCTCCTAATAAAAAATAGACTATCATGTTTGAAATGTTTTTCCAAACAGTCAAATCTGACTCTGATAAAACCTTTAGATTTAACTACCAATTTACATTAAATTCAGGTGTCAGGGGAACATACTATATTACAATCAGGGACGCAATCAGCAAAATCTAGAAAATGACGAAATTCTAGAGGACAACTAAATTGCCAGACAAGATACCAAGAGAGAGGATAGGCGGCGGGGGCGGGGGTGGCAGGGGACGCGAGGCGGGGAGGCTGAGAGTATTACCTATAGCAGTGGTTCCCTGTTGAAAAGACTGATGCCCAGATCATAGCTCCTACCAATTGAGTCCAAATTTCTGGGGATGAAAACCAGATGTTTGTATTTTTTAAAGATTCTCAGGTGATTTCAATGTGCCCCAAAGTAGGGAGGTGGAATAACACTAATGTATAGATTAAAGGAGACTCATGAAACCTACCAAGCAATGTCACAATGCGTGGATCTTAATCGGATCCTGTTTCAAACAACCAAACATAAGAAATAACAAATATTAAAGTATTGGTGAAATGTGGACTCTGGATATTTGATATTAAGAAATAAGTTATTCTGAATGTTTTAGGTAAGATAATGGTATTTGGTTATTAAGAGTATTTATTTTTTGAAGACAAATGCTGAAATGCTTATGGACAAAATGATATAGTCGTGATCTTGCGAAAGACAGACTAGATGGATATGTACACATGTACAAACACTGTGCAATGAGTTGATAAGTGTTGAAGCCCTGTGATAGAGGTAGGGGAAGTCAAGAACTGTGAGATTTCTGAGATTTTTTTCCTACTGATGCTAGCAAGTTAGCTTGCCATAGTTTCATGAAAGCTGGCAAAAGACATAAAATTTTACAATCAGAGGCAGGACTTTATAACTCAGTAATAGCAACAGGGTATAAATGCTGTTTCCCTGAGCCCCAATTCCCATAGGGCAACATGAAAAAGGCCACACAACACCACGAAATAGATTGTGTTGTAGAAAAAGAATCTTAAGCTTAGGGAATTTAATCTTTTATAATTGGTTGTAAGCTTCCTTTACCTTTGCCTCAGAGGGAGACATTGGTATAATGCTAGCCAGTAAATAAACCTTCCCTTTGCTCCAGAGGGAGACACTATCTCCAGCTTCCAAGGCTGTTCACTACAGAAACAACCTTTAAAAGGTACTCCAGAACAAAGGCCTCTTCGTTCAGTGCCTCTGCCCCTAAGATTGGCAAAAACACCGAGGAGACCCATGGAGAATTGGCTCCCAACAGGTGAGTTCATTTTACTAATCTATCATTGTACATTTTGAAATTTTATAATTAAAAAACCCCAAATACATCAGTAATCACAACTAGTGTAAATAGTACAAGCTCTCCAATTCAAAAACCAAGGATATCCAGAATCAGTTAAAAACAATTCTATTAATAGCTATGTATAATTTATAAGAGTCACAAAATACAAAATAACAACACAAAAAAAGTTTGTAATAAAATTCTGGCACAATATATACCAGGCAAATATGTACTAACAGAAAGTGGATACTGCTATATCATATATAATAGACTAAATGTACTAGAAATAAGGTAAAAAGTTTAGTTCAGCAGTAAAATAATGCTCCTAAATTTATGCTCCCAGAAACAGAAAAACACATAAAGCAAATATTGACAGAATTATAGCAGAAATGAATACATTCATTCTCATGGCAGGAGTACTTAAACATATTTATCTTAGTAATTGATAGATCTGAAAGGCAAAACATCTGTAAACATCTGTAAGATTTGATTTAGACAACTAGCAATTTTAATTTAATGGTCATTTATGTAACAGTGCACTCAATGAAACAATAGTGTGGATCATTTACCCAACTCTCAGATACAAAGACAGCTCCAACAAACTTCAAAGAATTTTTTGTCATGCAAGCCACATTTTCTGACCACATTGCAACTTTTAGAAATCAAGGGCAAAAAGAAAACTAGAAAAATCCAAAACATTTATAGGTTTTAGAATATAACTTTAACTCATAGGACTGAAAAGGAAAACTCATAATATAAATTAAATTTTATTTAGGAATAGTCCTGCATATCAAATCACAGGTGATGTAGCTAAAGCAATTCTTACAGAATTTATTAACTTAAATTTATAATTTTAGAAAACAGAACAGACTAAATATTAATGGTACCTTGTTGCTCAAGCCAAAAATGAAAGAGTCATCCTGACTTCCTCTATTTCCTTCAGCTTTCACATCCAATCCATCAAAAACTCTGTAGACAACCTTTAAAATTCATCCCATACCTGGTCCACCTTCTCTACAACCACTATGGTCCAAGTCAGTTGTTTCTTCTACCTGAGTTATATCAACAGCAACGGCCTTCCTGCTGCCTTCTCATTTTCCTACAAATCCATTCTCCCTGCAGAAGTCATAAAGCTCTTCAAAGATATAGATCAGATCACGTTGGTCCCATGTTTAAAACTGCTGAGGATGCCCTGATATTTGATCATGGCAGGACGTGCCCTTTTTAATGATACCCATCTGTGTTAGTTTTCTGTGCTCCAGGCTGTCTCCTGAGAGTCTCACAATGCTGTCATCAAGGTGTTGGCTTGGCTGCATTCTTATGTGGGGATCAGGGTCATCTTGCAAGATTATACATGTGGTTTGCGGAAGTAAGTTTCTTGCAGTTATAGGACTGAGACTGTGCCAGACTGTATCTAGAGGGTTCTCTCCACGACTAAAGACTGCCCTCTGATACAAGCCATGTGGCTCTCTCACGACATGGCAGCTTCCTTCTTCAAAGGCATCAGGAAACTCTCTCCAGCTGGCTAAGATGGAGCCTCATGTAACAAAATATAGCCAAGTGAGCAAGCATCCCATCATAGTCTCAGGTGCTGTCCATACTCAAAGCTTTACAATTATATAGGCCTATGCCCCAGAAGGCGGAATCTTAGGGGTTATCTTAGAATTTGGCTTTCTACTCTATCCATTTTAAAAGCCCTGTTGAAATCATAACTTAAAATAGCTTCCACTTCACTATCTTTTAAAAATGTAGTTGTTTAATCTATTTGTTTTCTTTATTCCTCTTTAGAAGAATCACCACTAGAGTAGATACCTTGTCTGACTTTTCCACGGCTCTCTTTTGGTGCTTAGAGCAGAGCCTGAAATGTGGAAGATATTCAACAGTGCTGCATATGTAAATATATGACACAATGGATTCCAAAACAATATGTCATACATTCGTAAAAAAAAAAAAAATCTATCTTTATGTCTACCTTACAAGTGAACAGCAGAATGAAATGCAGTTGAGATATAAGGTGAAATGTAAAGATATAAAACAGAAATATATAAAGTGCCCACATACATAGTTGTGTGTGCACAGATATATTAAACCTTGTGGACCAAGGAAGCATATCTAAGAATGATGCCAAATTCAGAAGCCATAAAGCATAAGAGTGAAAATTTTGACTACATAATAAAATTTCTATATACTGTAAAACAGCCTTAAAAATGTTTTTCTAAAAGACAAACTACAAACTTCTAAAATATTTTTAAAATATATATCTTACAATTGAGCAATAAGGATGAAAATATACAACTTTTTAAGAAAAGGCAGACATCCCAAATTTTAAAACTAGACTAAAGTATTAACAGATAAATCCCAGAATAAAAAATGCAATAGGTCATGGCTAATAAAATATTTTACTGTACTTTCCTATCAGAGTAGTAAACATTAAGACCATGAGGTGCCATTTTTTTTTTTAACTTTTTGATTGGTAGGAGTAAAAATAATGATGCTATTCCACATTGTTAAGAAGAAACTTCTCATATACCATCAGTAGGGAGGTAAACTGATGCAACATTTCTGAAGAGGAATTAGGTAATCAATATCAAAATTTCTTCTGACTCATAAATTCAACAGCTTGCAATTAATTGGATATCATCTAACTATTTTTCTAATAGAAAATTGGAAAGAAATTCTTATTTAATTAAATAATGTTCAAAATTCATAAAATGCTATATAACTTATTCATTTCAAATAATTTAATTTTAAAATCATTTAACTTATCAAATTAAAATGAAAATCATGATGTAGATTTATGTTTTATATGCAGTTTTAGACCTTTGAAATATACTTTAAGCAAAATTCCATAGATGTATACAGCTAGCTAAATATCTCTCTATCTGAAAAGCTAAAGAAGTTTTGGGGTCATCTTCCTCTAACTACAATGCTTTTACTTACAAAATAAAGGAGGAAGAATATAAATAAAGCCCCTGACAAAGTTCAAGTAATATTCTCAAAGTCAGTGGCACAGCTAATGCCAGAAACTTTTTTTCTTGGTATTATACACTAAATTTTTTGTTTGTTTTATATTATAAATGTTTACCTTGTGCAATGGAAAAATGTTTAAATGCTAGATTTAATTAAATCATTTTCAACTAGACACTAGGCTCTTAAAAATATCATTTAAAATATAAAGTGTAAAAATCCTTAAAATTAGTCAAACATGGAAATGTCAAGTAGCTAGGATTATATTTTTCTTTGACATAATAGCATTGAGGTTTAAGTAAAAATATCCCAACGCTTACCTTAACACAATCCACTGGACTGAAAAATCACTTTACTGAAAAATCACTCTACTTGTTTCGAAGTCCTCCACAGAGTGTTCTAGTCAGATTATCTGCAAGTCTTCTGACTTTTCAGACCTCTTTTCTTGCTTGCTGTAGAAACTGCTTACTTGTGGAAATGAATAGTCTAATGTGGGCTGAAGAGACTAGGATGAAGAAACAAAGCTCAGAGAGGACAAAGTATAGCCTTAAATCACCCAGCGTCACTCTAAAGCAAGTCCTCAATGTTTCTGGCACCAGGAACCAGTTTCATGGAAGACAATTTTTCCACACACCAGGGCAGGGGGATAGTTTCGGGATGATTCAAGTGCATTACATTTATTGTGCAGACAAACCTCCCTGCTAATGATCATCTGTATTTGCAGCTGCTCCCCAGAGCTAGCACCACTGCCTCAGACCAGCAGGCGTTAGAGTCTCATAAGGAGCGTGCGACCTAGATCCATTGCAAGCGCAGTTTATAGTAGGGTTCATGCTCCTAGGAGAATCTAATGCCGCAGCTGATCTGACAGGAGGCGGAGCTTATGTGGTGACTCAAGCCATGGGGAAAGGCTGTAAATACAGATGAAGCTTCGCTCACTCTCTTGCCACTCGCCTCCTGCTGTGTGACCCCCCGTTCCTAACAGGCCACAGGCCAGACTGGTGGGTTCATGGCCTGGGGTTGGGGACCGACCGCAGCTTAATGTACTGGAGTAAACACACCACCAGAAATGAAATGCAGCTCATTTGTTGCAACATACACCGAAGACAACACCTGCAATTCTTTATTCCGGTGGTTCTCAAACTAGTTTGCCTCAGAATCACCTGGAGGGCTCTATAACACACAGATGGCTGGGACGCACCTCCAGAGTTCTGATTCAGAATTTGTACAAGTTCCCAGGCACAGTTAGTCCAGGACATTTTGCAAATCCTTGCTGTAGTCCCCTTTCCCTAGTTTTCTTAAATGTTGTAGCTTTGGAAAGTATATGGATATACATGATAGAGATAAAGGAATTTACCTATCTTCCCCACCAAAATGTAATGTCCACAAGTCAATAAGTATTTACTGAGCATTTATTAATGCAAGCACTGGAGAAATCATGATAAACAAGATATGTTATTTCTTGACCTCAGAGAGCATGTATATACAAATGGAGAATACAGACAATAAACAGAAGGAAATACGTCAATGAAATAATTCAGATATAAAAAAGGTATTGAAGAACATAAAATGTGATAGCATGATAAAAAATGTCCAGAGGCTGGTGTATCAAGGATGGGTGGTAAGGGATGACCTTTGAAGAGGATGACATTTAAGTTGAGCACAACAACAACAAAAAACTAAAAAATTTCTCATTAACGATATGGGGAGAAAGTGTTCCAAACAGAAGAAACAGAAAGTTCAAGGCCCAGGAATGGGACTAAGATTGAAGTAGTAATAGGTTAGCAAGTAAGAACCTTGAATCCTATGCTTTGCAATGGCAATAGAAAGCAATATTATTTTGTCCGTTTCTGAATCCCAATACCCCTAGAATAATGTCTGGTATGAAGTGCTCCATATGTATTTGATTAAGAAATAAATACATGAATTATTAAACGAATGACCGGGCAAGTTGCCATGAATATAGATTTCAGTGGTTGGGTACATCCCTCATGCAAATAGAGATACTACTATTTTTTTTTACAGCTTTTGTTTACTGTCACAAATGACAAACTTAATTGTCAACCTTTATTCTCAAATTCCTCTCACAAATATCAAGCATGGGACAACCTGCTGTTATAATGGAAACTGTAATATAAGAAATAAAAATTAACACGGGTTTGTATTTGAACATTGTATGCTATCTGTGAATCACAAGAACGTAGCAGAGATAAAGTATTTATAAAGTATTCACAGACATGAACTGCCTTTGTATGCTTGAGATTATACTATAGTTATAAGACCAAAGCTCGGGTAATTGAAAGCCTTCCCTTTGAGCAAGCTGGGAAGGGTGGATAAGCAAGGTTCTGCATCAACTAAGACAATTTTTGTTATATTTGTGAGTGATGCTAAATGTTGGTGCACCTCCTTCTTGCACTTTCATTATTATTAGGAAATTTAATACAATGTTCAATGCATGTTGCTCACTAGATTTTGAGAGGAAGAATAAAAACTGAAACAAATTAAAACCTGTTCCTTAAGCAGGTATTATCTAGTTGGTGTGAGTAGCTGTTATTTATTTTATTTTTCCTTTTTTTAATTATAAAAATATCACATGCAAAAAAAGTACAAAAAGCCAAATATACAAATGGATATAATGGAAAGTGAAAACAGAAACTTCAAGACTTTTCTCCTTTCTGCTTCACCACAACAATATGGCAGATAATATTCTTGACTTTCCTTCATAATGCTTTAACTTATACATATATAAAAAATACATGCATATTATTAAGTACATGCCTTCTATTTTCCACATTTTAAAAATCTTAAAAAAATCTATTAAAGTAAAATTTTCAAATAAAGGTGACTGTCATGCAGATACATATGTAAAGAGTTTAGTTACTTCATTATTAATGAAGAAACTGGTAAGATGTTAATAACCCATTCAAGGGAGAATCTAAAGAAAACAAATTATCATAGAACAGGAATATTGAAATGAATGTGCAGATGGAGGCAAAACTGGCTCATTCTACATCAGGAGAGGGGAGTAAATTGAACTTTTACAGGACAGAATTAGCATATCTATAAACAGGATTTTTGCATTGTTATCAATTATCTGTAATTTAGATTTCCAAAATAGCTCAAAAAGCAATATAATGCTAGAATTGGATGACCAATATGGGTGTACTCTAGACAATGCATATTTTCCACTGAAGCACTAACTTCTCTCTACAAAACAAATTTTATTTTATTTTTTTACTACACATATCAGCTAAATCTTTTATAGCCAACTTACAAGAGGCTATCTATAATAACAATTAGAAATATAACATTTTTTCTAAATTTTCTCATGCACACATTCATATGTGCACACATATTCTTTCCAGGATATAATAGGTAGAACATGTAACATGTGGAGCATTCCTTTTGCTACACCACATTTATTAGGACAGCTATTATCTATTTAATCATTCTCGTAGGGTTGGACATCAACTTATTCCCCTTGTTGTTGTTGTTGTTACAAGAAATACAACCATAATTATTACAATATACAATATTCTTCTACCTAATGCTTTCACTTCTCTAGATTAGATTTGTCCAAAACTTCTGAATCAAATATAAACTTTTCTTAGCAACTATTATCAAACTATTTTTCAAAAACCCTGAGATACTTAAACTCTATCAGATACATATGAAACAATCTATCCATACCATTACCAACACTATTGCTATTAACATTTTAATTTTTGCCTATCTAAGTAGAATATTTAGAAGGCCTAGAACATGAGTGACTTTGCATATTTCTATGCAGGAGAAGCTTAATATTTTTCTCCATTTGTTGTTGTAAATCCGTAGAGAAAATCTTTCATTTTCTTTAGATAGATTCTGTACTTTAAAAAAATTTCTCTCTCTCTCTCTCTTACACTCTTGCTCTCTCTTTCTCTCTGAGAATGAAAGAGAATATATATATATATATATGTGTGTATATATATATAGATAGAACACACACATACATATATATTTCAGCACACAGAATATGTAAAAACAATTTGTTTTAAAATTATCTCACACCCACCCTCCTCATAAGATTATCTCAATTGTAATAGTTCTTTGATCACTTTTTGGATGATATCTAAAGTTATTATAAACATGTCCTGGAATTAAATATAGGAAGATGATGTCCTGAAACTTGCAACATGGAACCTAGGATTCTAAGATTCTGGATCTAGAATTCACCTTCCCCCCCTCCCCCCAAAATGACAGATTTTCTTCTACTCCTGAATATTCAACATGTAGGAATGGTATGGAATTGGACATAGTTTTCTGAGAACAGGGGCTTCCTGGATTGTTGATCACTGAAATCTGATCTGAAAGTTAGTTCTTTTTTAAAAATGTTAATTCGGAGGCCCATTAGGTTGCACTGATCTTGGATTTCTACAAACAAAATTAAGCCTGCTATAAACAGTAAAACAAAACTTAAGCCTAACCAGTCAAAAACTGCTAATTAACCTCCAACTAGTAACTTCCTACTGGATCAGACTTGCATAAGGCAAAGGCCTAGCTGTAGCTAATAAGTAATTACTTCTGCATCTTGCCTATAAAAGCCTGCTGTTCATGCTGCTAAACTGAACCTCTTCCAGTTTTGAATGCTGCCTGATTCATGAACCCTTTAATACTGAAATAAACTCTTGCTAAATTTACCTTGTGTGAAGTTTTTCTGCTAACACTCCTTACTGTCCTTTGTAAGTGTTATGCCTATATAAAAACTAAATTGTATTAAAGAAAAAAAGTGGGAAATGAAGTGAGTATGACCACATGAAAAAAAAAATCTCACCTGTCTCAAATGCTGTTATCTCTCTTTAATAGAAAAATTAACCCTCATCCAAACATCTTTCAGCTTACTTGTTAGTTCTAATGTCTAAATAAAGCTCAAACATAGCCATTTTCCCAGAATCTGCAGGAGTTGCCTTCTGCCACATCTAACTTTGAAATGATAATCCTTTGACAGCCCTTCTGTTAGTTGTTTAGACTTTACATTCTGATGCACACAAATTCACAGCTATCCAGGTGGAACGAAAATCTGAAAGAGATTTATCACTTTGAAGACACTAGGCACATTCTTTTATATTTTCTTCTTTTTTTTATTTATTTTTTTTTTTCTTACTCATCCTTAATTTCTCCCCTAGGGACAAGGAAATATATAAACTTGGCAAAACAGTAAATAAGTAAATGAAATCAGCCTCTCTGATAGGAAGAGTTTAAGCTCAAAGACAAAAGAAGTTCAAACAAGAAACAACCTAATTACTTTCATTAGCATTTCAATAGAATTTGGACATTCTGAAGAGGGCGGGATGAGATTCCACCAAGTGTCATCCGAAATGAACCCTTTGGAACTCTTGACAGGCTGGGGAAGAAGGTAATCATTTTACTTAATTTGTTTTTTTAGGTTCACTCATTTAAAAGAACTAACAGTTCCATCGCTCTTGGCAGAATACAACTGTGATTACAGCTTTTCTATTCAGTGCACTGGAAATATCAGTGAATGTCTCCAACTGAGAGTGAGATACTGCCAGTATTTCCACATATTATGTACTTATACATATTATTTTTCTTTTCTACCCTTTGATGGTCCAATTTTGATAATTTTTTTCAAAAAATACTTAAATAATATAATCATCTAAATCATTGTCATAGAAGAATATATATTCACAAATGAATAATTAATTCAACAACCCCAGAGTCTGATGAGTTGCACTGATCATACCAATGAGTGCTTAATGTGGTTAATTTCAAAAGTAGCAGGATTTAACCATATATATACTTCCAAAACTACACAATTCTGAAGCATAGGGGTATCTGAGCATGGACATAGCAAATTATATACTCCTTGTGCCATATTTAGTTTATTTTCCCCAAATATCTACCCTATTCATTCAGGGTAGCTTAATAATTTAAGACCTGATTAATTAAGTTTTTATATAGAGGAATTTGAGAATTGAATTTCATTCATTCTATGTCATAAGACCCTGAATAAATTCTATCCATATAGGGAGTGTTCTCATAATCCAGACTTGATAGTCTCTTTGTAGAAATTCTAAAAATTTTAGAATTTTTTATTGAAAAGAAAAATAGATGCATTCATTTTACCAGAACAACTGCACATTTTTTTTTTCTCTTTAGAGTTTGGGAAATGATGAAGAAAGATCAAAATGCAGTAGTGGAATAGTGAATGGAGAGGCAGCATGCATGTGATATATTCTCAGTCTTGTTCTCAACTCTGGGCCACTTGAGTGAGTAAGAAGAATAACAGAAGATAAAAGAAGAATCAGTGATAAAATAGTATTATCACCGTATTAATGTAATATAACTTTTTATGACAGGATTTATCTTATTTTTAAGTGTTCTGTTTAGAAAGTACATATATCATGTGGTAGAAATTATGTAAAAATATTTAGATCTATATCCAAAAAGTGAAAAATAAAGAAAAATGTTGGAAATTGGTACATGAGAGAATATGAGTTATGAGTGTTTAAGGATTTGGATTTGGTATTCAATAATGAAAATAATATTTTGGATCTAATGAATCCCATAACATCCTCCTTAAGACATGGACATTATGATATTATTTAAATCCACTAATTATTTAATCAATTTATATTGTGTATCTAGTATTGTGTTTGATATTATAGAGACATAAAATGAATTATAAAGTGCCTGCAGTTAAATTCACTTCAAGCTGTAACTAGGAATGCTACAAAAAAGTCATTTGTTTTCCTTTATATCCCAATCAATTCTCAGTTGTGGTACATGGCTGATGTACACACAGATATGGATGCTTTTTTACCACCAAAATAAGCAGAACCATAATGTGGCTACTATTTAAGGAGCATTTGCTATGTGCCAGATGCCGTGTTAAGCGCTCCATATTCTTTATTTAATTTAACATTCACAATAAACTTGCGAATTTTTTTCTTATGTATTTAACAAATGAGAAAAATGAATCTTGGAGAGGTTAAGTGCATTTCCCAAAGTCGCATGAGTATTATATATGAGAAGTGGGATGTGAATGCAGTATCATCAGAGTTCACTCCCTGTGTTCTTACTACTCCATAATATCATTCCTACAGAACGAGCATTCCCTCTTAAATTGAATATTTTGTGTTATGGATTTATGGTCTTCTTAGAATGTAGACAAAGACATCTGCAACTTAATTTCTTGGTTGCAAAATTCAGGCTTGACCCCTTAATCTTGCAGTCTTGGGCAAAGTTTTTACTCTGTGTATACCTATGTGTAAAATGTTCCTATGTGTAAAATGAGGATAATAATATGAGGATTAAATGCTTAACAGCATGCAAGTACATGATAAGTATTCAATAAATGTTAACTATTACCATTATTTTATTGATCATTAGCTAAAAATATATAAAAGTTTGAATCCCTTTAAAATTACTAACTGCACAATGATTTTAGAACAAGGTTTTATTTAAAATATTAAAGAAAAAATATGCTATGTTGAATTGACTTGCACTTACTCTAATGAAAAATAGCTACGAACCCCAAAAAGAGAGGTGATAAAACATAAGTTAAAGAAAGTATTATAGGTACATTGGGTACAAAGGGGTCGCAAAGACAGGAGTAATGAATTGTGCCAAGAAAGGAAGATGAAAAACTCCACGTAGAAAGTTATACTTATATTAAATACCCCAAGTTCTTAAATAACTGGTAAATAATGTCTAGAAACTATATCATAAATAATAATCAAAGCCTACCAATAAATATGTATAGAGAATTGAATTAGTGTTTGTAGAAATAAAAAAACTGAAATTAGATTATGTCTGTAAACAGGGTAGCATGAATAAGATTAGTGCTCTTACAAAAGAGGCAAAAGGGAGCTCATTTGCCCCTTCTACCATGTGAAGACATGGTGAAAAGGTATTATCTATGAACCAGGAAACAAGCCCTCACTAGACGCTAAATCTGTAAGCATCATGATCTAAGCCTTCTCAGCCTCCAGAACTGTGAAAAGTATATTTTTGTTCTTTGTAAGCTACTCATTCAGTTTATGGTATTCTATAGCACCCTAATGGACTAAGATATGTCCCAAAGTACAGATTGGCATCTTAATGTATTTAAATACATATTGTCTTGATGAAATCTGGTAGGTCCACAAAAAATTACTTACGAAATGTTCTCTTTGCAGAAAAACCCTAAAAAGCAACAAAACTCTAACACATGGTGGATAGGTGTTGTTAATTCAAAGAATAATCCAAGATTAATCACTGACTCCCCCCCCCAAAAAAAGAAACTGAATTATGCTGAAATCTTATAGACCCCATATGAAAGAAATTTGGTAATTGATTTCCACAAATTTGACCTCAATCCTAAATAATTAATGACATTACCAATAACCATTGTGATGCTATAAAGAACTTTATAGAATTACCAACAATAGAAAGCAATTTTTCATCAACTATGCTAGAGTAATGAATCAATTATTTCTGTCAACTTTTTATAGAAAGTATTCTTAGAAAATCATTATCACATGAACAGATATCAAAAGGCTTACAGCCAAAAAATGTAGAGAAGGAAAGAATTATAGATGTGTGTAGTCAATTAATTTGAATAGTATGTTATTTTTCTGGATTGTGTAAATCTTCAGGCATTTGTTAACTTCTTTAACAAGTAATTTGTTATACATTCTTTTTTCCTTGAATAAATGTTCACTTTTACAAGTAATTTTCTGTTGATAAATTTGTATTCTTTAAAAAAGTATAATCCTCATTTTGTATAAGATTAGTCCCCAAAAAACATGGATTCACCTCTAGAAAACATAATTAACAGTCATTAAGATTTTGAACTCCATGCTATGGAATTCTGCATGGTACTTGATATAAATAATGTAAATATGTATGTATTTATTTGTAAAATTCTCTGTGAAATTGTTAAGTGGAAATGCAAGTTTTAGAATATATCTGGATGTTAAAATGGGGCTTATCCTGTCTTAATTTCTACTGACCCATTGGTGAAATTGTATTCATATACCAAAACGGGTATGTGAGAACCCCCATACCAATACACAGAATCTGCTAATGAAATAATAAGAAATTGCTCAGAATCTGGGTTGCCAAATATATTTAGAGTGTGTAAAAAGAGATGGATTATTGAGGAGTTCTATTGACAGGCTGCCACTGAAAAGCCTACTGTAAGGGGAGCTTTGAATGAATGGCCCACACTAGGAGCTCTGAATGTATTCTCTGTAGTGTGAGACACTGAGGACTCCTCCAGGAGCATTTCAAGTGGTAGGTCTACCTAAGGAATTAGGTGAAGAACCTGGGAGAGGGCTGTCGCTTTGAGAGTGGCCTATGTAGTTCCCCAGAGATTTGATGATCAAAGTATGAGTGGTTTCTACAGATCAGACTTGGGACACATTGGAGAGAGAACTAGCTGTATTCAATCTGGCCTAGAAAGATGAGAAGACTCCAATAAGCCTATTCTATGTGGAATGGATCATTAGTGAGCCCCAGGGCTCAAAGAACAGCAGAATAGAAGGCATCAGCCACATCAAAAGAGTTGTTGCCGGGGAGATCTTAAGCAATGAAAATATGCAATGAACCTTACACAGCAACCTCTATCAGGAAAGGGGGTGAGTCTTTATTGCTGTTACTGAATACAAAACAAAACAAAACAAAAGTCTTAATGCCTTAAAAACAACAAATGTTTATTTTTCACCCTGGCTTTATATCCGTGTTGGTATATTGGAAGTGGTTAGGGAACTGGAGCAACTGAAAGTGGGTCCTAATGCATATATTCTCACTTGGGATTCAAGCTACATGAATTTCCACCATAGACGGTTTCGAGTTGCTAAGTCAGGAGAGGGTCCTAGAATGCCTCAGAGAAGCAGTGATTTTCTCAGGCTGAGAGGTAACATGAAGACTTTTCTGCCCACAATCCATTGGCCAGGACTAGTAAGGAAGAGGAAGGGAGAAAATAATACAGCTATCAGAAATCCAAGGAGCATACACCAAGACAGAAGCAGTCAGCGTCAGCCACATCATGGCCGATGAGTCACAACCAGTTAGCTTCTCTCCTTTCCTTCCTTCAAACATGAGGGTTCTGAAAAAAAAGCAGCTCACAAATGGGAGAACAACTGGTTGGGAGAAACAGCAGAAGCCAGTTACAAATAACTTCTTCCCTGAAAGTAGGAAGCCACTGGCTCTCAGACTTTTAGTTACGAGGAGAGAGTGGAGAAATCATACCTTCAATTGAAGATCCGATTGTTAGTTAATATTGTTCTGAACACTTAATTTAAAAATTGAAACAGTTTTTATTTGATTTTAAATAAAGTGATCTTGTGACTATCTGTTATCTAAAAGTAAACATTAAGGCCATAATTTTTTTATCTGCATATGGGAATGTTTTCTTTCTGGCAACGTAATTTATCTGGTGTGTCATCACATGGGGAAGTCACTGTGATTTAAAACATGGGGTAGTGCCAGAAAACTCAGGAGGACCACCTAAGGTCACAGTGGGCCTGCAGGCTCCAGCCCGATCTTTTGAATACTGATTTCAATGAAATTAATGTCACTTTACAGCTTAAATAATTCATCAATTTTTAGGTCTTTGTATATCAATAAACCTAATAAAAACAAGATTATTATTAATGATTGATTGCATGATTTTTACATCATGATCAGATACATCTAGACTTGCCAGTTTTCACCTTCACCAGACCTGTACTCATCAATAACATACAGAAACCAAAATATTTACAGACAAATCCAAAGGAAATCTGGATTTTTCTTTAAAATATTCCAAGGGAAAAATCTGGCAGACTAGATGAAACAATAATGGCATATTATTGATAATTATTGAAGATAAGCAATGACTACAGGGAGGGTCTTTACAACATTTCTCTTTCCTTTCTGTAATAAAAATAAATAAATAAAGTATGGGCAAATAGAGACATCTGATCAAGATTTCTCTCTGTCTCTGTCTTTCTGTATATTTACATATATATATATAATCTCCACATCTATCTATATATCTATGTATCATCTGTCTACATCCCTACCCATTCTGAGTAGGCTGTGGTTATTTTGAACTGTTTGAAGGGGGTGTGTATTAATATATACATATTTGTGATTTTGAATGCCTGTCATGTTTAATCAATCTCCTAAAAAGCAGAATCTGCCCTTGATACTTTAACTTTAACTTGGATTCCCTCTTGTGTGCTCACTTTTGTAGAAATAACTTTCTCCCCTTTATTTGATGTTTTGATACTAACATTTCACATTGTGAATAAAGCAATACATAGGGGGAAATTGAGCTGTATTTCAGAAACAAGATTGTAAGTCCTCAGTAAGCTATTTTCTCAGCAGTCTTAAGTTGAGGAAGATTTGAGGATTTATTCTGCCTTTCAGCATTATCTTTATAAATACTCACCCATTCTTTTTATGAGTTAAGAAAGGAGTCCTTTAGGTAGATAATGCCGCACCTGGAGTGTCCTAGATTCTGCAATACATTTTGAAGAAATGCAGTAATACTGTCCCTGACATTTGTCATTTTAAGTTCACACAATTCAATCAAATGATTCACATCCAGTTTTCTTCAATTAATAAAAATGGGGACTTCTGGAAATCTTTTGGTCTGGAACTACTTACTTTAAAGTTAGAAAACTTTTGAAAAGTTTAGAGCGACGGTCAGTGGTAGGGGATATATATTTAAAATGAGAGCTACAAGTGATAAGCAAATAAAAACTAAGGTAGAATGAAAGAGACTCTACAGAAAGAAGATAAGTAACTACAACTCAGCAGCTATGCGCTCGGTCAAGGTTACTGAAATATGCAGCTCCCTCTGTGGGAGAGAGAAAGACAAAGAGAGCCTGAGGTGCTGCAGTGCTGAGCTAACTCCTTTCTCTAATTCATAGGTGTGTTACACATTAAGATGACTTAATATTAGTAAAGCATTCTCGATTTTCTTTAAAGTGAATAAATAAATAGAAACTTTAAAAAATAAATTTTGAGAACTATTTGTGTAATTCTTAATTGGCATAAATAAGTCATATTTTCAATAAAAACTGAGTTTTAAACTGTGTCGATGGTAATTTATATAGCAACTGGTTTGTATTACCAGGAAATCTAAATTATAGAGTTGCCAAAGTTCTATCAAAATACTTTGCTCCAACCTTACCTGGGAGGCATAAATTGCTCTGTGAACCTGTTTGCAAGCGGTTGGGGGATTTAACAATCAGATGATATTTAAGAGAAAATGGATACTTGCTATCGTCTAAAAGCACCAGGCAGAATAAAAATAATCAGAGCTTTATTTCGTATCAAAATATTTTGTTTTTCATCAACACAGATTCTTACACTGTTCCAATCAGTGTAAATCAATCATAAAACAATAATAAATGACAGCTGACAATAAATCTAAAAATGTCTATATCAGAGAAAAAATACAACTTTTAAGCATGTCTCAGTCATTGCACTCACATACTGAGTTCCTCTAAGTAGTAAAATTATTAAAATGTGAGCCTTGAGATAAAGGGGGCTAAAGTTCAATTTATTCAAAATAATTCAGTGACAGTAATTATGGACCCCCTCCCCCAAAAAAGAAATTCTTAGGCAGATCTTTGGTTTCATGTGTTAAATGAAAGGCTGAATATATTTTTTAATGCACCGCAGTGATTGCTTGGCAAGATATAACAAAAGATTAGAAATGGTTCCAATTACCAGTAGAATGCCAGTCGCACTTTGTTTTTAATCCACCACACCAAGAAATATAACATACCACCATAGCATATGAAGACAAATGGCTATTTCTATTTATCGAATTAAGTCTTTGCTTCCGAGTAATTTTAAAGTTTTAAACTTTGCAGAGTTTTATTTGAACACTAAGCTATATCTTTTTCTTTTTTAGCTTTTAATTTAGGTTTTTAAATTCTCTATCAAGCAACACCTGGGTTTCTATTCAGTATATTCTGGTCTAACCTTCTTTCTCAAATAGGATTAGTGTGAAGTTCATAATATAATCATGTAACCCTAATTAGTGTAGATAAATTATGCATCAGTTGTGCAATTTCTCAGTATCTGGAGTTCATTTGACATAATTAAAATTCCATTATTAAATTTCTAATTGAAATTAAATCAGGTTTGTCTAGTCTCAAGATAATATATAGTAAATACTTCACAGAATAAAAAGTTGATTTTGTTCCCATGCTTTTGATATTAATAATATAAAAGACATATAAGAATTAAATGAGTTAGGATTATGAAGAAAAAAAAATCACAGATTGCAATAAACACCTACAAATGATTAGCTTACACATCCAAGAACTTGATGTCACATTCAAATCATTTGCTTGGAAGGTATTACACATTTTTCGTGATCCTATCATCACATAAAATCATTTTTGAAATTCCCTCCCCCAATTCAGTGCGGTAGGATTATAAGTCAGACAAATTAAGTCTTTAGTCATCAGCTCTATTAAGAAATAGCTCAGTATCAGCACTTTCATCATGTTAATCCCACACTTCACTAGCTTTTTAAGAAAAATGAGAAATTGAGACATTTGCATTCTACTGAACTTGGTTCCCATTTTATAGAACGTGGTTTATCAAGAGGAAAGAGGAAATGTGTTTTTTTAACCCTTGTTAGCATTTTATGTCAAAGAGAATTACCTATTTTTAAGAGATAGCCTCAAGTTTAAATGTTTTGGTGATTAAGCAGGTTTGTGAATTAATCACCAGGCACCTAGTAAATGTTGTATAATACACCATGGCTAGGAAAGCAGAGAGCCAACGTGAATTTGTCTAATCTGTGATGAGCGTGAACATGAAGAAGAAATGGCGTCAGGGCCCTTCTGGGGCAGCGCAAGGCATCTTCTGGAAGCAAATTGTTTTCTCCCATTGGCAGAATTGGACGTCTGAGCTAAAGACACTTAATCAGCAAAAGTACAAGTTCATGTTATTATGCCCATTTTTTCTTATTATGAAACATACAGACACCAAAATAGGTTATTTCTAAGATCATGAACTTGGTAAACAGTGGAGCCAACACTCTGCCTTAGTTGTGTGAGCCTTTGAAACCCATGGTCTGTCCTACCACACTTTCTCCCTCATTCAAGAGAAACCAGTTCAATATTTGCAACGTGTAAGCCAGGGCATTTGTCTCTATGAAACAACCCAATATCTTGTCCCTGGGGACTTCCAACCCAAATATGTGACTTATCACTCCATTCTTACATCTCTTGGTCCTACTTTGTATCACCCTGGAAATATCAAGCAACACAGTTTCAAAGTTCATTCTTGAAAACAAATATTTTTCATATACAATACTCAGCTGCATAACAGAAATAAAGCTTTTGAATATAGAAAAATGGGAAGAGAGTGATAAGGGGTATAATTACCTGTTAAGACTTGATTGCCATTGCATATTTCAACAGATTTTAATTACTCCTGTTAACCTACATTTGTTAATGCCTGCAAGGTGTTAAGTGCTGAGTTAGGCATGGAAGAGTCAGTGGCAACCCATAAACAATGACCTTGCCCTCAAAGAAAATGAATAATTGAATAAAGAATTACAGTGAACTCGGTTAAGTGCTACGAAAATGTATTTCAGGGGCTTTTAACTTAATCTGGAGCTGTCAGAGAAAGAGATGTTTAAGTTGGCACAAAAGGAATGAGTAAGAATAAATGAGATGTAAAAAGCAGGGAGGTGCGAACACATAAGCCATTGGCAGCTGGTCCCACATCCTTAAAGGACATGACTTCTAGGAATTCAGCAGTAAAGTGAAGGGCAGGTAGTGATCAGTCGGCACAAAGGTCCTGTTCTCACAGTGTGCTAATCAATGTAACCAATGTCACAAAATAAAAAGCACTGGAAGCGTCGTAACTGGTATGATATTTCACAGTTACAACAGTCCACTTAACAGAGGTATACAAAGTGTAATTTTTATTTTACTAATTTTTAAACCTTTGTCAGATGACTTACGGTGTCAGCTTTCACGTAAATTCAATCCCGTGGAGCCATTTTTCAGCCTACTTCACAAGTTTAACCACTGTAGGAGTGCTCCAGGGAGGCCCAAAGGTTCATCTTCATGCCATTGTTTTCCCTTTAAAGAATCTTCCCCATTTCTCCTTCACGTCCGACTTTTAGACTCCCAAGATTTGGTTCCTGTGTGTCAATTCCCAAGACTAGTATTTAGCATTATGTTTGTGGTGGTGGCGAGAAAAGGAGAGGGCTCTGTCATTGTCTGTGTTGCTATAAGAAAATACCACAGGCTGGGCAATTTATAAACAAGAGAAATTTGTTTCTCACAGTTTTGGAGCCTCAAAATTCCAAGATTAAAATGCCAGCAGGATTGGTGTCTGGTGAAACCTGCTCTCTGCTTCCAAGGGCTTGTTGCTGCGTCCTGCAGACGGGAGGGACACTGTGTCCTCACATGGTGGAAGGCACAAAAGGGCCAAGAGAGCATTCCCTCCAACCTGGAGTCCTTTTATAAGGATGCTAATCCCATCCATGAGGGCGGAGCACTCAAGACTTAATCACCTCCAAAAGGAAACACCTCTTAATACTGTTGTATTTGGGATGAAGTTTCAACATGAACTTTGGAAGGGACACCATCATTCAAACCACAGCAGCTCATTCCTTTAGGATGTTAGCTGAATGACAACATCATAGGAATTACATAGCACATCTTGTTAGACTCTGGAGCCGGTCTGGGCTGGCTCATTTGCTGATATCCCTGCATCAGCTGGGTGCTGATATAGGAGCTGGGTGCTGTCCTTGGTGCACATTCAGTTCCCTCCCAGCTCTCCACAGGCAGTGAACGTGCATCCATCTAAGGTGCGTCCCCTTTGCCTATGTTGCTGGTTCTTGGGGAATTTTAACCCCAGGTCTCCCAGGATGAGAATCAGAGCCCAGCAGAGTAAAGATTTCACATTGGTTGGTACATCCATGCCACACATTAATATTTTACATATTACTTGCCATGACAGTTTTACCAAACATCCAAAAAAAGGATTCATAGTACAGAGTTAAACAATAGAAGTATTTTTAACATTTTGACCAATATAATTATTTATTTACTTAGTTTTAAACATTTTTGTATGAAAGCTGTACAATCCATTTTTAAAAAGCCAACAACAGCTATATGACTATCCCTAATAAATTCCACATTAGCTAGTCTTACTTTTCTATTATCTCACCTTGGATTTAGTAATCATTCTATTGTTTAGATTTAGAATCTCAAACTGCTGTTTTTAGTCCATGCTATGATCTATCACATCTTATCATCTCAACTTCCTACTCCCTGTTCTTTATACTGCAACAGAGGCAGAATGATTCTGAGAACCAGTCCCATATAGCTCTCGGTCAGACCAAGCTGTGTTTGAATGTGACACACAACCCAGTAGGCAGATTTCTAGGAACCACATACATCATTTTGGTCTGTTTTAAAGCACTTGTTTTCCATCTCTATATATGTGCTTAGTAGTTTTACAATTAATTTACGATCTGTTTTGGGAGTAAAGGAGAAAACCAATTTGCAAAGGGAATACAACTTTAAGTTTAACGCAAACCAATATACAATCAATCAGTAGTATTAAAAAAAGAGAGAGAAAGAGAATTGCAACTGTTGTGAATATATACTAGTCTAGTTCATTTTAATGTTCCCACTATAAATGTCTGGGTTCACACATTACTATAAACAGGAATCTAAATCATTGTAGCCAGTTTTATGGTATAAACAGAACATTAATAGGAACAACAAAATTAGGAGCAATAATGTATTTTCAAACAAGGGTATTTATCCTGCCATGTTCTAAAAACCCAAACACATAAGCAACCTGATAGTGTAATTCTTAAAGTGTATGTTATACCAAAGACTAATTATTTTTCTATAAAAATATTGTTAGAGGATTATGTTTTAAAAGGTCACTTCTATTCTGAAATGAAGGTAATTAAAATTATACTTAAAAAGTGGTGGAGATTAAAATTTGTCTTTGAGATCTTATGCATTTTGGAGATTCTAGTGACTCCTACAATTTTCAGTATACAGTAGGTGCTTAACAAATGTACCTTGAATGAGCAAAGAAATTATCAGACGTGTTCCAGTGTAATATGTGTGCTGAATAGAGTAATGAAAAAGGAAGACATTTGTTATAGTTTTGAAGTATACTTGCACAAATTAAGTGCTCAATAAAACCTTGTGATCTAAGCAGAAATATTATCATGGGGAAGTTGAAGAGAGATACCATAGAGTGTTGACAAACAGTTCACTGGATGTGGTAGGCTCCCAAGGAGCTCTGCTTCCTGGCATTTGCACCATCATGTAACCTACTCCCCTTGAGTGTGGACTAGACCTAATAAGTCACTTCTAATGAACAGAATATGGCATGAAGGTACATCATGCCTGAGATTACTTTACAAACAACTGTGACTTTCATCTTGCTGACTCCCTGACTCTTCTCACTTCCTTGCTTGGATGAAGTCAGCTGCAACCTTTCAAGGTGCTTTATGAAGAGACTAACATGGTAATACACCGAGGATGGCCTCCTACAACATCCGGTAAGGCGCTGACACCCTCAGTCCAACAACTCACAGAGAACTGAATCCTGTCAAAGACCATATGCCTGATCTTGAACTTGCTGCCTCCCCTAGTAGAGCCTCAGGGTGACTAAAAACCCAGCTACCACCTTGAGAGCAGCACATGAGCGACCTGAAGTCAGGGGCCCAGGGAAGTCGCACCAAGATTCCTTACCCACGGAAACTGAGAGATAACAAACGTTGTTTTAGGTCACTAAGGTTTGGAGTAATTTGTTATACAACAATGTGTTTCAAAAGAAGGAACCACAGGAAATATTTCCTGTTTTTGTTCCTAACAAGACTATTACAACTCTGAGGTCAGTAAACTAGCTAATCACTTGATCTAAAGGCTATACATTTTTAAAAATTAATAAAAATATTGTTTTTGTCACAATCACTAAATTATGAGTTTTATCTAACATCTTACAAAGAAGTAGAGCAATACACAATAAAATCCTAGGATTTATAAAAGGGGTATGAGCGGTTGTAATAAATAAAAATATTAGTTGGGAAGGGGCTGAGACAGTGGCATAAGCAATGCGAAAGCAATAGAGAAGAGAATGTGATGCAAGCTGTTGGCTTGTGGGCTATTTTGTCACTTGAGCCACTGCTGAGCAGTCGCAGTATGCCGCTCATTGTGCAAAGCTCTGTGGATACAAAGATGAATAAAATTTGCTCTTTGCTCTCAAGAACATTGTACAATGGGAGAGACAGACAGGCAGACACACGTGCACACTTCCCACTGCAGAACAAAGTGATGAGTGCTATGGAAGATGTTTGTGCGGTGCGTAACAGAGCAGTGTCGACTGGCCAGTGGATGTGTCATGTGTGTCCTCCAGGAAGCAGATAGTGAGATGGAGTTTGGCAGGTATGAGCTTTATGGGAGGCTAACACCTGTGGAAGGTAACAGGCAGAAGCAGCAGGAATGACAGGCAGAAGCTCAGACCAAGTTGTGGAACTAACAACGTCTCGTCCAACAGGGAGCTCCTAAGCAAAGTTCGGCCTTTTAAGGAGTCCTGCTTTAGGACAAAAGGCTAGACTATAATTCTGTCATGGTCAGTTGCTTGTGTAGAATCAACCAGATCAGTTCAGAGAGGTGGGCAGGTGGCAGAGAAGGAAAGTCCATATGCTTCAAACTTCATCTTAAAAGTTATAAAGACATTGAAGTATTAAAGATTTTATTCATAAAATTAAAATAATAGCGTTTTTATAATGTTGTTAGTTTGAACCAACATGAAAAAAAAATAGCTGGTACATTTTAGGTTTCTGAACTCATGAACTACTTTATAAAACCATAATATATTTGTTCCATGAAAACATGTCTGAAAAATAGCAATTGTATGGCCCTCATTCAAACTGGGGCTGATTATTGGATAAATTGACTTCTAAAGGTATGTGACAGTCTCTTGTACGTACACTTTAAGTTTCCAAAATGATAGAATATTTAGAGATTAAACTAGCTTCTGTCCAGTTCCTTTGATTTGCTTAACATCTAAGAATCTAGCTGAAAAAGACCCGAGCCTTGGCCACCATTGGGCTTCTAGCTCATACAGACTTCTGTGACTAACTGTAAGGGACTAGGAAGTGGACAATACAGGTAAGACTTGGAAGGATGGGCAATGGGACCCTTGGAGAAAAATCACCGTCAGTGAGAAGGCAGGTGGAATAGTGGGCTGCACATATTTAGGAACAGCCTTGATATGTGAAGGGGGTAAGAAAGCTGTAAGGGAAGTTACCTAACATTCTGGAAGCACCTCTGTGCCCTGAGGGGAAGAAAACTCTGCTAAAATAAATGCAGATTGAACACCCTTAATTTAAAAATGTGAAATTTAAAATACTCCAAAATCTCAATACTCTGAAACTATTTGAACATCACCATGACATCACAAGTGGAAAATTCCACACTTCACTCCATGTAATGAATTGCATTCACAATGCAGGTGCACATCACACAGTGTATTCAGTGTCCCCAGGGGAAAGAGGACCCTCCCAGGCACCTCCAGGAGCTATATATCTTTTCGCAGCGTGACTAGATTCCCCCATACAAGCATGCCCACATATTACCCTGAACACACATTTTTAAACTGTGTTAATGGTATGTCATATTTTTTACTGTTAAGTACTTATGTGTGAATGACTGTAAGAAAATGATGGCTTACTGGTAACATATAAATTCAGAGTCAGGAATGCTGGTGATGCCAAATTACCACCCACTGTCCACATGGGTGACTGAGATGGAGACACTTTGCTTTCTGATAGTTCAATGTACACAAACTTTGTTTCATGTAAAAAATTATTTAAAACATTGTGTAATATTACCTTCAGGGTATGTGTATAAGAATTATGTGAAACATAAATTAATTTTGTGCTTAGACTTGGGTCCTATCCCCAAGATTCTCATTATATATATGCGGATTTTTCAAAATCTGAAAAATCTAAAACGCAAAACACTCTGGTCCCAAGCATTTTGCATAAGAGCTATTCGACCTGTAACTGTTTCACCAAAAGTCCCAGACACACTGTGGATGTTCTCTCTTTGTGGTAGGCAGCTTTGAAATGACACTTAATGATACTTGCCTACTGGAATTCATGCCATTGAGTAATACCTTCAAGTTGAGCGTGCACCTGACCTAATTCTGAGACCTAATGTACCTAATTCTCTTAATTCTGAGATTAAGTTACAAAGAGTGTGACTTCCCCATGGCTTGCCCTCTCTTCTCTCTCTCTCTCTCTCTCTCTCTCTGTCTCTCTCTTCCTCACTCGTGCTCAGTCTAGCTCTTCTCATGTTTTTGTTATGATAAGGCTAGTTATGTTGTGAGCTACCCTATGAATAAAGCTATATAACAAGGAACTGAAGACTGCCTCCAGCCAACAGCCAGCAAAGAACTCACATCTGCTAACAAGTATGTGGGTTAGCTTGGAAACAGATCCTTCTCCAAATGAATCATCAGATGAGATCATGGACTCACACAACACCTTCATGGCAGCCTTATTGGAGACCCTGAATCAGGGAACCTGGCTGAGTCATGTCTAGATTCCTGAGCACAGAAACTGTGGGATAATAAATATGTGTGGTTTTAAGCTACTAAATTTTCAGAGAAGTTGTTACTAAGCAATAGATAACAAATACACCATACCAAAAGCACTGGCTCCAGGAAGAGAAAAAGGTTTTCCCACTAGGTAGGGAGAAGCATGAGGAATTTCAACTGAAACAGGTTTCAGGGGTGAAAATAGTGAACAGAGCCCTAATTATATCAGAGATTACAAATGGGTTATTACACCTTCTTGAAGAACCTGAGCAGAGTATACGCTGCATGTTTAACTGATACAGTCAAATACTTAGTTGGTGGGAATCCAGAGGCGGCCTGTGGTCATTGAGATCTGCATGATACAGATAGTGGCTCTGTCAGTATGTGACACACATTTTCCTTCTTCTCCCCTTAATTCCTCCTATTTGCCCCAGCACACACATACCTTAAGAAGGGACAAGTTTGAGAGCATGTCATTAAGAAGATATGGCCTATTGATCTCTTACAAAATAGCATCTTACCTCTGAGACATATGTCAAGGTTCTTTGTTTCTTTTCGTCTGCACCACTACTTGGCTAGTCCAAACTTCTATCCTCTCCTGCCTGAACTTTTGCAAAAAAGTTTTAACTAGACTCAGTCTTTATCCTTGTTCTAATCCATTGCACATAAAATGCTGCAATAAGGACATTTTAAATATACAAATGGGATTGGGGATTTTTGTACCTTGAACCCTTCAATGGCTTTCCGTTGCTTTGAAAAACAATTACAATAGTCATTAATTTGGCCAAGAAGAATCCTTGCATTTTTGACCTTTGCTTCTCTTGGTAGCTTCATCTTATATCACACCTTTCTTATCTTTCTGTTTAGCCGTCAAATTTTTAAAAAATGTCACAGCTTAAGAAAACTTCACTAATCTTCTAGGTAAGGTTGGGTCCCCTTGTTATATGATTTATTTTCTGTCATCACTTTTCTTCAGAACACTTACTATCTTTGTAAGTGAATATCATTTATTTAATGAATTGCTTATTTCATCTATTAGATCATCATTTCAATCATCATTTTTTTCTCATCCATTGTATGTCAAGCTTTTTGAATGCAGAAATTATCTCTAACTTGTTTGCTCTTGTATTCTCAGAGCTTAGCATAATGCTCATATTTAACAGGTGTGAAATAAATATTTGATAAAATAATAGATAAATAGAACTGGGTTATATGAAGTATCTCCTCTTTTGTCTCAGATTTCATTAAAGGACAGCCTGAATGGTCTGTTCTGGAAACCTAGGGCTCTATCCAAGTAGCCTCCAGCCCCTTCAACTAAGACTAACCACTATCCCTACCAAGCCAGTGACTTCTGCCAACACACTTCTGCCACCCCACTATCCTGCAAACCTGACCAGTCACTTACCAAGCTCTGCCAGTTACATCTCACAAATAAGTCTGAATTCACCTCCTCTCTATTACTACTACCACTGATATTGCAACAGAAAACAATAACCTCCTAATTAGACAGTTGAAATCCTTTTTAATTTTATAAATAACAAAATAACCTTATAATTAATCTTCTATATTTTTATTTATACCAATAAGCGTTTTATAATTAATGTATTTAGTTAAATATATTTGCAATGTATTTAGTTAAATATCTTTACAAGTTTAATGACTTTAATACAGTAATACCTTGGTGGAAACGATACTGGTTTTAATTCTATATTTACAGATAACAAAATTTAGAGTGAAAACTTTTCCAGGGCCACACAGCTTATAAATGGAAGTTACCAGTAGACTTGGATATAATAAGGGGTTTGAAAATAATAGGAATAGAACTAATGAAATTAGAGTTTAAAAATCTGGTTTCAAATGCCATACTTAAATCCAAATTTCATAACACATTCCAAATTCCACAGCACTATTTGCTGATTCTC
>RJWJ010009112.1:0-51088 GCA_004363605.1 Indri indri | reverse complement strand
AAAGCCACTCAAGGATGTGTTGCTAAGAAACATACAGAATAAGGTGGGTTCCCAGCTGAGTTTTATCTAACTTTCAAAGGTCAGATAAATAGATCCAATATTACAAAAACCTGTTCCCACCAAAAGATGTTGCAGTCCTGACCCCAGTGCCTATGAATGTGACCTTATTTGGAAATAGGATATTTGCAGATGATAAGATGAGGTCATTAGGGTGGGCCCCAATCCAATATGCCTGGTATCCTTAGGAAGGGGGGGGATTCCGACACAGACATGCACAAGGAAAGAACACCATGTGACTACGAGGGCGGGGACTGCGGTGATGCTTCTACAGGTCAAGGAACGCCAAAGATGGCCAGCAAACCACCGGAAGTTAGGAGAGTGGCTGGCAGTAGGTTCTCCCTCGCAGCCCTCAGAAGCAGCCAACTCTTCTGAGACTTCTACCCCTAGAACTTGCATTTCTTGGACTTCTACCCTGAGAACTTGTAAGACGATAAATCTCTGCTGTTTAAGCCACCTAGTTTATGATACTTTGTTACAGCAACCTTAGCAAACTAATACAGCAGGAAAATGACATAACCAATACAAACATTGAAAGAGATAGAATTACCTGTTTTTAACAATGATACAATTGCATACCTAGAAAACCCAAGGGATCTGATTTTTTAAGTTACTAGAATTAACAAGATAATATCTAAGGCGGCCTGCTGGGAGGCTTCCAGCTGGGGGACCCCCTGGAAAGTGCAGGGGCAGGGAGAAACACAAGAGGAGGGTGAGAGCGGTGTCTCCTTCTCTGCTGGACGGGGGATCGACAACAGCTGCCTCCTCTACCAAAGGCGAAGCTCCTTGCCAGGGGTCCTCTCCTATAGCCACAGCCTCGGCCCCGCGTTTCTCCAACTTCTAGAAACTGCTCCCTGCAACCCTTGCTGGCCCCCTTGGCTAGCTCTGGGTGCTTCTCCACTCCTCGCTGACTCCCCTTGTTCGCGCCTACACCTTCGTAAATACTTCCCCTTGAACTCTCCTCAGTGCTCCGCTTGGGTGTGCTATGTGTTTCCTGCTGGGACACCAACAAAGTATCTAGGAGTAGAAACTGGAAAATACATTTCATTCACAGTAGTAACAAAAGCCGCAAATACTTGGAAAGGAATATAACAAAAGAGTACAGGATCTAAAAGAAGAAAACCACAGAGACTTGTTGAATGATATAAAACATGATCTGAACAAATATTCTCCTCAGATTGGAAGACTTAATATCATAAAATGTCAATTCTCCCAAATTAATATATAAAAGAAATCTAATTTTGATTAAAATCTTAATGAGTTTTTTAGTTGAATGAAATGATATTAAAGCTTATGCAGAAGAATAAATGCCCCAGAATAGCTAAGAAAGTTATGGAAAAGGACACTGAGTACCCTCGCCCTGCAAAATACCAGATCGTGACATAAGCCCTGAATCAAGTCACTGCGGTACCAGTTAGGAATAGACAAGTACAGCGGGGGAGCTGAACAGAGAATCCAGAGATAAGATTCCAGTAAACACGAAAATATAATGTATCACAAAAGTTCATTTCAGTGGGGAAAAAAGATTATTTAATAAATGGTGTCAGCACAATGGCTGTCTGAAAGAAAATATAATTGGATCCCTATCTCACATTAAAGAATATAATCTGGATGGACTAAAGACTTAAGTGAAAAAAACAGCCAACACCGTAAAAATTTCAATAAAATCTGTGAGTCTACACATACCATCCAGGGGCTGAGAAGGCCTTCTTAACCACGACTGTGCAAGTACATTTAATCTAGAAGTTACAGATTTAAAAAATAAGAAGACGAGAAGAGATATGGGACCAGATACAATTTTTAAACTTTTAGAACACAAATTGGGCTCTACAAAGTCAACAGACAAGTGGTTGTTGTGGACAAAATGCTCGTAATGCAGAAAATGCAGAGTTTGGCGCCCGCTGTGTGGCAGAGGCACAGGGGGAAAACTGGAGCGGAAAGAGATTTTTCTCGTGGTCCCTGCGTGTCCACAGTGTGTGTGTGTGTGTGTGTGTGTGTGTGTGTGGGCAGCGAGCCACGGTGGCACTACCTCTGCACGTGGCCGCACTGCACCGGGCTCCTTGCTGTCCCTGCCCCGGCCACCCACCCTCCCCTCCAAACATGCACCAGCCTCGGAGCCTTCGCCGCTGTCTCCTCTTCTCCATGGCACACTTTCTTCAGGCCTCTGTTCACGCGTCGCCTCTGAGATGTCTCTCCCGAGCACCCTACCTTAAATAGCTCTGCCTTCTCCGCCACCTGTGTCATTCCCTGTCCCCTTTTCCCCATGTCCCCTCTGACTTCCCAAATATTTCTGTGTTTATTGCCTGTCTCCCTCCGCTGGAGCGTGAGCTCTGTGAGCACAGGGACTTGACTTGCTTTGTTCATTGCTTATCCCCAGGGCCAACGAAAGTGCCTGGTATGCAGAAGGTGTTCAATAAATGTTTGTAAACTGAGGGGTCAAATCACTTTTCAACCAGCAGACTAGAAACAAGTTTAAATAACTCAGTGTTAATACCTAGTATCGTTAGGGCTGAGTATAAAAGGTTATGTAGACATCGTAAATTGTTACAGCCTTTTTTAGATGCTATCTGGAAGCATCTATCAAAATTAAAAATGCATGTATCGCCAACTGCTGAGAATCTAACCTACAGAAATAAAACCCACAGGACATAAGGACATATGTAAGAGAATGTTTATTTGTGCATTGCTTAAGGAAAAAAATTAAAAAGGAAATTAAACGTCCCCTGTCGGTAGAATTAATGAATAAATTATGGCACATCCACATTATAAAATATTATGTGGTACTTTAAAATGAATTAAAGTTATACCAGTTGTTTTGGAAGGATTTCCATTAAGTTTTGTTGAGTTTTAAAAGCAAGGTGCGTAAATATGTGCACACTATGATCCTTTGTATGTGTAAGTATTAAAAAATCTTTAATAGAAGAAAATTACTAGTATTAAAAACTATTAACTTTGCCAATAACATAAAATAAGCGCATACAATGTACTGAGAAATAATGCAAACATACCAAAGAAATAAAAGCAATTGTTCCAATTAGAAAAAGATGTTACGTCATTGATGATTCATACAAAAACGCTGTTTACTGTCTCATAGAGTTACAAAACGATTATGTAACAGAAGAGGAGTGCGGAAAAATTCCAAGAGGGGGGTGACCCAAAGGCTTTCTTGAGGAGATAAACTGTAAGATGATTTTAAGGGAAATGCTGGCTTAGATCAAGAAGAAGATGGCAAATTTGCTTGCCAAAAGGCTTTTACTTACTGGGCATATCAGGCTCAAAGGCTCAAGTATATAAGTTCTGAGAATTTATACTAGAAGTTATATAAATCTAAATGATAGGCTCACTTATAATGGTGCAGTTAAATAATGTGCATCATTGCAATATAATTTTTCCCAAAAAATCACATTGCTGCATCTACTGAAAAATTATATTCAGTATGATACGATACATTCATTTGGACATAATCATTAGCTGAAAATTTCTGCAATGTGGAGATCCCTGATAGACAGAGTACATGATCAACAAAGAAACTCAAGTGTCTAGTTGTGGTAATGAGAACAGAAATTGAATTGTCTGAACAGTCAACTACTCAACATTTCCAAACTCCATCTTCTCATCAGTGTGTGTTTCAGAATGTTGAATTATTGTGCAAATTCTGACAAGGCTGATCATGGCCAATTTCATCGTGAGAACCAACGACCATTGGAGAGAGAAATAATTGATCAACTTCTTTAAAAAAAATCTCAAACTTACAGAAAAATCACAAGCATAGTACAAAGAACTCTTTTTAGGAACCATTTCAGAGAAAGTTGCCAGTATGTATATTTAGTATGTGTTGTGTATTTCTACAAACAAGAGTGTCCTATGGCCAGGTGCGGTGGCTCATGCCTGTAATCCTAGCACTCTGGGAGGCCGAGGCAGGCAGATCGTTCTGAGCTCAGGAGTTCAAGACCAGCCTGAGCAAGAGCGAGACCCCGTCTCTACCAAAAATAGAAAGAAATTAATTGGACAGCTAAAAATATATATAGAAAAAAAAAATTAGCCGGGCATGGTGGCACATGCCTGTAGTCCCAGCTACTCGGGAGGCTGAGGCAGTAGGATTGCTTGAGCCCAGGAGTTTGAGGTTGCTGTGAGCTAGGCTGACGCCACGGCACTCGCCCCAGGCAAGAGAGTGAGACTCTGTCTCAAAAAAAAAAAAAGAAAGAAAGAATGTCCTACGTAAATAAAATTGAACCATACGATAAGGAAATTAACATTGATACAATGCTCTTTTCTGACCCTCAGACTGCATTCAGTCTTTTCCAATTGTCCCAGTAATGTCCTTTATAGCAAAAGGCTCCAGTTCAGAGTGACAGGTCATAGTTTTCATTTCTCTTTAATCTCCTCAGTCTTTTCATGACTATGATGACCTTGACATTGCAAAGGTCACTGGCCAGCTACTTTGTGGAGGTTCCCTCTGTTTGGGTTTGCTGTTTCCTCATGGTTAGAGTCATGACACATGTCTGTGGTGGGAATACCACAGACCCCAGGCTGCCTCCTACCAGGGGGCACAGCCTCGACTGGTCCCTTTACTGACGTCGTTCACGTGGATCATTTGATTAACCTAGTATCTGCCAGGCTTCTCCACCGTAGAAGTGTTTTTGGTTTTTTTTTTCCTATTGTAATTAGTAAGTATTTTGTGGGGAGGCAATTTGAGACTACGTAAACATCCCATCCTCACCATCCTTTCATTTGTTCATTTATTTATATTGATGTGGACTTGTGGTTTCCTATTTTATTCAATGGGTTATAATCCATTACCAAAATTATTTAGTTTAATCCTCAAATTTTACCAGATTTGGCAGTGACAGCCCCTTCAACCTGGCGCCCATGTCCTTTTGGCATGTCCCCATCATTCCTTACGCACTTTCTTACTTTTGGGCACAAAAAGAAATTCCAAGTTCATTTTGTTCTCTCTCTGTGCCAGCCATGGAATCAAACATTTCTCCGAGGAGCCCTGGTTTCTTTCAGCAAAGAATGGTATTTAGAAACCAATATCTGGGGCTAGGTGTGCTCAATGCTATCGAGGTGTCTCTGCTTCCAGGTCCTTTCGGTGGACAGAATGAGGGAATCTATGTATACATGCACATACATGTTTACATTGATATTTATTTCTCTGCCTATATAGAAACAACGTGTTCACACCAACACACACAGGGTTTTAGCTTCCTTCTTTTGCATAATTATAACTCTCTTCTCTGACAAGAAGAAACCTGGCTCCTGTTATCCTTAACATTAAGTATTTATTTAATCACAGCCCGGCGTGAATCCCTCCTCAAGCACGCGGGCCCTAGCACTCCTCATCAGCCCCCTACACCCACCTCCATCCCCCCGCATTGAAGATGTCCTTCTGTAGTGTCCCAGAGCAGGGGTTTGGCACCCGACCAGGGTGACAAGGGTGTCCACACTCAGGGGAAGGCACTGCCATGGCAAATGCTGCCTTTTCCAGAGCCACCCTTTTTAAAGCTTGTCTGGAGACAGAACTTCCAGGGTGCGGCTGCCATAAGTAAAGGAGATGGAATGGAGCTCTCTGCCCACCTCCCTAGGGGCTTGAACCATCCCACCTTGTTGCTGTGCATGTTGCAAGACTAGGGAACGAGAAGGAAAAGGCCTCTGTGGAAGAATCTTCTTGACTGCAGATCTGATATTTCACATATGATAAAGATTCCACTGTCTTTCGTCATTAAATGCCTGAGGGTGAAACCGAGTGAACTTAATGTACCAAGGAGAGTAATTATGAGATAATCTTGATTGCTAAATCATCCCATCTACATTGGAAATTGTTAAAAGCATTGTCTATACTTGTAAACATTTAATATTCTGTATTAATTTTTATTTTATGCCTATAATAAAAATGATTTAACTGCGTTGTCTTATATTCGAGAGGGTTGGGAATGTTTGTACTCAGACAATTACAGTTCTGGCTCTCTGACACTTGTACAGGAGGACGTCATTTTTCAGTTTTCTTTTTCTTACATTTCAACAATAAGGATATGGTTAGGAGGAAAACACACCATACTCTGGGGACTTAGATAATGGTGAGAACATTCCAGTCGCAGGTTCAGATTTGTTCACATGAAGACCAAGGTGTGTGTTTGTCACAGCATTTGCAGGTTTCTGTTTCTCAGGAATCATCTTTGACTGGTAACAGTCACACAAGCTCCACCTCCAGAGGCCAGCAGAGCTCTGACCCACCCATCATGTCTGAGAATCTCTCAGAACATTCAAGCAACTCCAAGGTGGAGCCCAGGGAGCATCGAGGCATGGTTCAGAACACAGCCAGATGATGCACTGATAATCCACAGCGTCCCCCTCTTTGTTTTAAATATGTTTCAAAAATCCAGATCCCTTTAAGCTTTTGTTTCATTTTTGTCTGTTTGTGTCAGCTTTTAAAATTTTTTTTTACCGGGATGTCTGGAGGGAAGCCAGTGCCCAGAGCACAGCCACCAGCAATGCTGGGGCTTTTGTACCTCCCCCAGGAACCAACCTGACTGCAAGAAGTGGAGAGAAAATGATACTTCGTGCTTCCTCCACTTGAACTAGACCTTCTGCCCGCCCAGCTTCTGCAGATCTCAGCCCAGGGATCTTCACAGCTGGTTCAGACTCCAGCTGCTCCTCGCGGTGTCTTCCTCCCACAGCCGGGAGCTGCCCTCCCCTCCCTGGAAGTGCCACTGTCCTCCTGGCGCCTTCCTAGCGGCACTCACCACTTTAGGCAATGCAGGATGGCTATTCCTGCCCCTGTTCCCACCTTCGGGTCTCTCTGGGTAACTCTTAAGTTCTTTGAAGCCAGGTACTGAATTGAATTCAACCTCAGTAGCCCATAAACCACTGAGTTGAATGCAGGAGAGGAGAGAATCAGATGGAACGCCAGTGTTTTGGAGAATAAAACCTAAGTATGATGCCACCATCACAGAGGTGACTGATACGTATCCCTCGTTATCTCAGGAGTGAGGCATCTGAGCTGGTGGAGGGGATGACGTCCAGCCAAGACAGATGGTCGTCACTCTCAAATCCCCCTGTGCCCTGCCTGAAATACCCTCAGGTTCTCCGGAGATCTCTCCAGCTTGGAGGTACCTATGAAGAATTAGAGAAGTGTTCTCTGCCTCCGAAACAGCTCAGGCACTGGGATGTAAAACGTTAAGATAAAACCCCAAATCTTTAAAGGGGAAAAAAAGCCGTGTTTGCTTACTGGAGACAGAAACAGGTGAGAAGGCAGCGTGACAACGACGGAGAGCCTTGTCTGTAGACACGCTGCACCCAGGAGCTCTTCCAGCCCTGCCTCGACAGCGCCTATTGAGCTGTAGGACACTGCTCTGTTGCAGGCTGATTCATGGGGACCGTGGGGTCCATTTGTCTCCTCTCAGTCGTGTGGGGTGGTTCTTCGGCCTCTGCCTCGGTTTCATCGAGCCCGGCTTTGGATACTCTCCAGGCATCTCCTCCCTGCTTGCAAAAGAACTGGGCTGAGAGGGCAAATTGGGACCAGAAAAGTTTTTTTGGAACTTTTTTGGCGACAAGCCTAAAAGGCCATTAAAGCTAAAAGCCATGTAATTTTTCTGCTGGGCAGAATGGAGTGAGGGTCTGGTTCTACTTAGGAAGTAAGATTTCTGCTTTTGTGGGAAGTTTGTGGTAGAAACAAACCATTTTGTGTTTTTAGTTTAAAAATTGTTTCCTCTGCTCCACTAGGTGAATAAATAATTGTGTTCCATTATGACGGAAACAGTCATTTTATTCACATAAAAAAAAGCCTCTGGCAGCTTGGAAGCAACAGAAAATAAAGCATCCGTGCTGGGTATCCTAAGCACTAACTTTTTCAAGTGTGTATCTTTAAAGAATGTTAAAGAATAAAGACATCCGGTAAAGGTCAAATTCATGTTCTTATTTAAGGACGGTGTTCATTTGACATTTCGGTTGAGGAAAGACAGTTTCTCAGCTACTCGGAGAGGAAGTAAAAGCTGTCTAATGGCAGATGTAGCCGCTGCTGTTAAACAAAGGCCCCGATGGTAACCCCCTGTGCTCCCAATCGCTGGGGTAGAGGGAACGCTCGGCCTTCGCCAGGTGAAGGAAGACAAACAGGAAAAGAAAACAAAATATTTTCCAATCCACGAAAAGGCAAATACAAAAACTATTTTAAAGGAAACAATTTTTTGACAGATGTCTTTTAGCTTTAAAACACACACATATATAAAACCCGAAAAAAAATGGCTTTGGGAGGAAAAAGGAAACAAAATATTGGCAGAACGTACTGCAGATCTCAAATGTTTTGTGGAGACTTGTGAGGAATAAAAGGCCTGACAAGGCACTCCCGTGGGTGTGGATGCCTTGACTTCACGGACACTGTACAAAGACGGTCAGAATCGCGCAGACCAGTCGCACATCTTAGACGGCAAAGTCATCGTCTAAGAGAAGCCTTGACTTGGTTTCTACATCTTCTCCTCTGGCCGCTCAATCCCTGGTGCACGGTCATCCAGGCGCCCAGAAGGCCTGGCTGGTCAGACTGCCAGCTGAGACGGTGGCTGCTGCACCCGGGTGGGGCCAGGCCCGGAAGTCCCATCCTCCGAGGGCCCCTGGGTGCAGCCCCCCACCTGCCCACACCACAGACACTGCCAGTTCTGCCAGCCTCCACATCAAAATCCTCCCTGCTGTTCCTGCAGCACGGGAGCAAGCCAGCTTCTGCTGAGTTTAATTCATCTTCTTACAGAGTGAGTTAGGTCCGGCTGGCAGAGATCAATGCCCCTCCCGTGCGCTTTAGACCCAAGTGGAAACGAGCAGAGACATCCTGAGTTTGCCGCAGGTATGACCGTCTCTGGACAACTCTGTCCCTCTCCTCGCTGTAACCCTCAGCAGCTCCCTCATTCGGACCACGGCCGGTGTCGTGGGTGGAATTCTATGTAAGAAAAATCACCTGCCACCTGCCCTCTCCTTGACATGACTATTCCAGCTGAAATATTTTGTTAGTTACAGAGCCCTTGTTATAAAGTCTTTGCTATACATAAACATTCTATTTATGTTGTAAATATTAAATAACTACTTTTTCAAGTTGCCATAAACATTCTTTTACATGAGGGTACTGGCATATCTTTCTTTAAACAATGATCTAAAACTGTATTTAAAATTTATGAGAAGAGTAAAGTAGGTAAGAATTATCGCAAAAGTAATGACATCGAATGCAATTTTCAAAACTTCAGTTTACCGCAATTAAAGGTACACACTCTGCACAGACCATTGATTCATATGTAAGAGCGGGGTTGTTTTTCCTTCATGGAAGAAAATAAAGAGTTCCAGAAGGCAGGCTTTAATTAAGCAAGTACTTGAGACGTGAGACCTATTATGTTTTTGGAGGAAGAAGAAAGGAACAGGGAATAAAAATATCTCCCCTCAGCTGAAAGGAGATGAGAATCAACAGTTTGAGTCTTGCTTGAGGGGGTCCCTTGTGCCTGTTGTCACTGTGGAAAACATCCTCCGTCAGCTCACAAGCATGCGGATTGCCATCTCGAGGGACGCTTTCCTCAGCGACTCTCCTGTTTCATTTCATTGGAATTTCAGAGAGGTACATGTTTTGGTGAATGCCAGATACTATTTTCTGACGACTAACCACCTGAAACCACTAATTCAAATGTATCCAGTGGAAACTCCACTGTGGTCAATAGAAACATGCTTTGATCAATGGGCAGATGAATCAATATGTCTTTTCTTTTTGAAACTCAATAGATACTTAATGAGTACCCATTGTGGGTGAGGCACTATGGTAGGTGTCGGGCGATTTAGCAATAAGCAAACTAACCCGATTTCTGTCCCTGCGGGGCTTATGGCCTGGTGGGGAATAAACAAGCAAAGACAACACTGAGACAGGAGAGTTGCAGGAGCAGGAGCACAAAAAAGGGAGTCTCCATCCCAGCCTTAGGGGGTCAGGGAAGGCTTCCAGGCAGAAGGGGCAGCTTAGCTGGGACCTGAAGGATAAGCTGGAAGACATGGGGAGACGAATGGCAAAGAGGAAACAGCACACGCACAAGGCCAGGGACAGATGGGAACACTGGACATTTGGAGAAATGAAAGCACTTAGGGGTGGTCACAGCAAAAAGTCCAAAAGTTAGAGGGAAAAAGGTAAAAATCATGGATATTTAAAAATATCTGGAAAACGGTCGTGTGGAAGTGAGAGTAGGTTTGTTCTGTGTGGCTAGCTAGTTGCAGGAGCAGAACCAGAGTCAAAGGGAGGAAATCCCAGTGTGGACATAGACTCAAAATTGAATGATAATAACAGCCCCCACTTATGTAGCCCCTGGGATATGCCAGACATGAAGGATTTTATATCTGTTATATCACTGGGTCCTCAAAACAGGCCTATGAGGTAAATGCTCTGAGAAAACAGATGCAGAGGCTGCTTAAGTTAAATCAACTTGCTTCAGGTCATGCGGTGAGGATGGGCAGAGCCGGGATCCCAAAGCCGTGATTCCAAAGTTGGAATCCTGCTCTTGGCCACCACCCTCGAGCTGCTTCCTTGTGAGAGTTGTGCCGTCACAGAGCAAACATGGGGCTCTAAAAGTTTCTCGTCACTCAAGGTGTTTTACCATTTGGCTGGGAGGTTGCAGAGGATTTAGTGAGCAAGGAAAAGCAGTAACCTTCTGAGGGTCCTCCACTTGTGAGAGTCAGGATTTGATGACATGTCAACAGCAGGGTATGTAAAACCGTCCTCAAAGAAGACCACCCTCTCCATCTGGGCAACTCTGTTGTCATGCATGTGCTGGCAAATTGCAGAGCTGCCCTCCCAGCGTACCTGGGAGGGAAGCATCACTGGTCTCCATCACGTCAAAAGAGTGGGGCGGCTGGAGCACTGAGAGAGAGGCGCAATGAAAGGGACCAAACCAGGGCAGCACAGCCCTCCAACGCAGACATGCATCTTTCACAAACATCTGCTTTAGCTAATGCTGGCCTTGGGCAGTATTAAATTATGTATTCAGCTCTTAAACTATCACAGATTCATGTTTCAAAAACATAACCGTGAGAAAATATTGCACCACTAGCAGAAACAAAACAGCTCTGCTCATTTTGCATTTTTTTTTTTTTTTTGGTGCATTTCTACACTAATTCTTCATTTTCTTTCAAATTAAAGGGCACTGTGGGAGACCACATAGGTTAGCAGGCATAGGAACTTTTTTCCCCTGTATCGACTTACTGAAAAAAAGAATAAAAAATTACCTCTTTTGCTCACCATTCAGCGAAGAGAATCCAAATAAGTAAAAATAAAGTAGACAATGAATTAGGTGTAGAGAGTTTAGAGAATTTCCCGACTTATTCTCTAAAATGCTAAAAGTGCCTTTTATTTACAGGAAAGTGTTCCTCTAAGATCAATGTGCACTGGGTGGGCTGGCTCCATCCCTGTCCCAGGTGTTTCTCCAAACACAATCACAGACTATCATGGCATGAGGACTTCACCTGGGGATTTTCAAAAGAGAGTTGTTGGGGACAAGGGTGGAGTCTCTCGTTTCTCATCAGCTCTGACGTATTTCCCGGTACTCACAGCGCCTTGTTTCCCCCAAGCACTACATTCTGCAGGAAGAGGAAGATGTAAGAGGACAATTAGGCAGAGGTAGAGGGGGAGAAAAATACGTGGACCATTGCGTGGAAGTAAGCAACCCTGTAGCAGCACAGAGATGGAATTAAAGTCACTAAAATAAGACGATCATAATTATGTTAAATCTTTGGGGGCTGTGACTTTACCTCTTCATGGCTAAAAGCACTGGTCTCTGTGAGGGCAAGGGCAGTGTCTTCATTTTAAATCCCCAGTTCCTAGCGCAGGGCCTGGCGCATAGGTTGCCATCCACTAGAAATTTCTTAAACATGTCTGTAGGCTTCTTTTCTGAGAGCTTTGTGCATCCCTTTTCTCATCTGCCCCTCCTGACAAAACTGGGAAATCAGCAGAGTTTTTTCTTATTGTCAACCCTCTTTGTGGAGGAAAAAATTGAGACCTGTGGAGCACTGGCTCATGGGTGCAAAATCAAAATCCCAGACCTTCGCGGGCCCAGGCCAAGGGGCCTTCCGTGACACCAAATGTCTCTCCCTTCCCTTCCCCATGGAGAGCAAAGCCTATACACACAGCCCGACAAACAAAAAGGTAGCCTGATTAGGTAGATGCCTGCACAGACCTGTTCTCCTAGGAGGGGAGAAAGGATGGGACCCTGCATCTTTCTTTCACACTGACGGCGGCTTGGCGGGCAGGAAGGCAGATCTCCGGTATCACGAAAGGAGAGGCCACACAGTATCATCTGTACTATTCCCAGCTTAGCCTAATTCTTTGCCGCTCGGTCTCAGCACTACGTTGTCATCTACAAAACTACAGCTCAATCTTCGTACTTCACGTGATGTTGGTTATGCCTGCTAGAGTCGGCTACATCCTGCTCATAGCTGCGACTGTCCCATTATTCAGTGGGCTCTTCTAGGAAACAAACAAAACCGGGGGGACTTTTCTGTTCTGGAGGCTCCTCTGCCAGCCTCCGCAGCGGTGGAGACCTTACGAAGCCTGCCCTGAAGTTAGGAATGGGCCTTCATCTTCATCTTCTGGAAAGACTTGAGCTTGTCCCGAACACTGACTCTCTCTCCAAGTGTCTGGAAACAGTTGGAGAGGATTTTGACGCTGGCCAGAGATGCAACTGTTTTTTCCCTTTTTGCTCTCCCATCTCCAGGCTGTCCCTTGGATGTATGAAGCCCAAGCCAGTGACAGCCCTGGCCAAATGGCAGACTAATGCCTGCAGCTGTGCTTCTGTGGGCTGAAACTCGACTGAAAAGTGACCACGAAGCTGGCCCCAAGGGTTTTGGAGACAGGCATAGACAGCCTGCGGTCCCAGCAGGAGACCCAACGGGAGCTCAGGCTCACCAGCCAAGAAGCCTATTTGGATGCTGTGCCGGCCCCAGAAGCCAACCGGGAGGAGCAGAGGAGGCCACTGTCTGGCCACCCCGTGGACTGAATTTAGCCCAGTGTAAGGGGAACGTGGGAAGAAGAAAGGAAATCAGCCTGTTGGAGGATGAGGACACCCTCATCAGGCCGGAGGCCAGGGAGAAAGCAGGGCACATGCAGGGAGGCCCAGGTGGTTTCTGAGTCTTTATTGCAGGAAGAATAAAATCAACGTTTTAGGGACGAAGGTCTCTGACCTCTGATCTGGGGAGGGAAGGGGGAATGTTGATGGTTAGCACTTTAATGGTTGGATCTGCTGGATGGCCCAGTGATGTGAGAACCCCCGCGGGGCCTCTTTTACATGAGCCTTCTCTGACCTGGTCTGTGAATCCTGCCCGAGGGTCAGACAGAGAGTTCAATTTCAAATGTACTCATCTGAGGACACGAATCAGAATATAGCATTCTAAAGTTTTGATTTTTGGTCATTTGCCAAGATCACAGGTGCATCTTTATGAAATTCTATGCAAGATCCTGTGGTAATTGAATTACAGTAAATGCAAAAAACTCTAATGGATAGACCGATAGACAACAAGTTGTAGCTCGACAACGTGAAATTTTTAATGGACTTCTTAAAGCAGTTATTCCTAGTTGTAAATGGTTAAAAGAATTCATCCTTAATTTAAGTAATTCTTCAAGAAAATGTATTCGGGGCTTTGCTAGCCTGTGCACAAGACAGGGTAAGCCAAACCCAATCGGTTGAGAAAATACCACATTGGCATAAACTAAACAAAGAAAGCTCTAGATGCAACTGAATTTCAGAAAAATAAGTGCATCACTTACAAAATACTGAGATGTTAGATGTCAGAATTTGATCCGAAAGGTTTGGCGGCTTACAGAGAAGTCTGCACACGTAGAAATGCGATCTCCAGAGGGTAGCCAGGATTACAGAGCTTACCATGGAAGCCGTTTAACACACTCCCGCTTCCTTTCCTGGGAAATAATTTTACATTATGACTGTTTGTGACTAAAATGTAGTTCCACCACACGACGGCACCATCAGAGCCATCTTCTTTTGTGTCCAGGCATCTAAATTGCATCTGCAATATGCCTCCAGGCGTATTACATACAATTAGGAAATTTTCCTTAGTAGCTCATTTTTTTTTCCAAATATGTAATTTTGGCTGAATGATATTAAGGGATTTGAAAAAAAGATATCATTACATTAACTGAAATTATTACTATTTTAATTTGCCTGCAAAGCCTTTATTTCAAGTATCATTTCTTATAACTTGTAACTCAGTGGGTATCATAATCCTGATAGAATTTTAGCTGCTTGATAGCCTGCGACATTTTGGAGGAATCGTTCCCAACAGAAAATCAGTTTAATGAGCACTTCTGGTGTTAACTGTGAACAGCTATTTTCCACACTCTTAAAGTACATGACTAAACCAGGGACTTATGCCACCTTTTTTAATGTAACACCTGGTGTTCTGTTCCTCCCCGCGCCTGACCTCAACAATCATCCTCACGCAACGCCCGGCCAATTTATGGAATTGATGGACTACAGGAGAAACAGAGGAGCCGAGCCACCTTCCTGAAATAGCAAATTTTAAGATGAATTTCTGGAACAACCACCTTAAGGTACAATACAATGAAACTTTCTCTTATAATTTTCTACCAGCCAAGCCTTTGCCGAGAGGATGTTATTTGCTGGAGAAAATGACAACTCTGGGAATGCAGAAAGCAAATCACTGATGGCGGTGGAAATACCTAACCACCAGAACACAATGAAAGCCTGGGACACGGGGTTTTGTGAGATATGAAATGTTCAGCATCCTACAGACAGCAGGCTCCTCTCTGCTCCAAACACGGCAGTGGCAAAATATGCAATATTTTACATGTATTTTACAAATTAAATTATATGAAATACATATGATAAATTTAAAAGAATGGCTTTGCTCAAAAATGAGCTAAACATCTTTATGGACCAGAAAGAGAACTGCAAAGCAGAAAGCGTGTCATCAGCCAGAGGTCTGCAGGGCTTTGGCCACTGAAGCAGGCAGGGGTGGTGCAGATTTGATTCCTCCAAGGATGACCTGGACAGGAACATCCTATGTGCAGCCGGGACCAGAGCTGGGCTTTCTTCCCACACCTGAGGGTTGGGTCAGGCTTTCTGATAAGTGAAAGATGCCAGAAAAAGCTCTCATTGCTGTTACCTGGCTGTGCGAGTGGTGGACAGAGGGAACAGCACTGGCAGCACTTGGGCCCAGCTGCCTGTTAGGCCAGCGGCTGGCCCTGGGACAGCACCCTGCCAGGCTACCAGGGACCTCTCCTGGGGTCCCACAGCAGAACTTCTTTCCAAATTGGAGTCAGTCCTATAAAACCCTGCTGCTGCCTTACCAGCTAAATTTATGGGATATTCTAAATCCTTTGTTGTCATTTCAACAATGTTTGCAGCATCTTCACCAGGAGTAGATTCCATCTAAATCAAGTGGCTTGCTCATCCATAAGAAGCAACTCCTCGTCTATTCAAGTTTTAGCAGAGATTGCAGCAATTCAGTCACATCTTCAGGCTCCATTTCTCATTCTAGCTCTCTTGCTATTTCCACATCTGCAGTTACTTCCTCTGCTGAAGTCTTGAACCCCTGAAAGTCAACATGAGGATTGGAATCAATTTCTTCCAAATTCCTGTTAATGTTGGTATTTTGTTCTCCTCCCGTGAATCATGAATGTTCTAAATGACATCTGGAATGGCAAATCCCTTCCAGAAGGCTTTCAATTTATTTTGCCCCGGTTCCATCAGAGGAATCACTATCTATGAAAGCTATAGTCACACAAAATGTATTTCTTAAATAATAAAACTTGAAATTCAAAATTACTCCTTGATCCGTGGGCTACAGAATGGATGCTGTGTAAGCAGGCATGAAACATCGATCTCCTTGTACATCTCCATCAGAACTCTTGGGTGAGCAGGTGCATTGTCAATAAGCAGTTATGGGTGCATTGTCAATAAGCAGTCATATCTTAAAAGAAATCTTTTTTTCTGAGCAGTAGTTCTCAACAGTGGGCTTAAAATATTCAGTAAGCCATGCTGTCAACAGATGTGCTGTCATCCAGGCTTTATCGTTTCATTCCTAGAGCACGGGCAGGGTAGATTTAGCATAATGCTTAAGGGTCCTAGAATTTTCAGAATGGTAAATGAGCAATGGCTTCAACTTCAAATCACCAGCTGCATTAGCCCCTAACAGGAGAGTCAGCCTGTCCTTTGAAGCTTTAAAGCCAGGCATTGACTTCTCCTCCCTAGCTATGAAAGTCCCAATGACATCTTCTTCCAACAGAGGGCTGTTTCATCTACATTGAAAAATCTGTTGTTTAGTGTGGCCTCCCTCATGAATGAACTTAGTGAGATCTTCTGGAGAACTTGCTGCAGCTTCTCCATCAGCACTTGCTGCTTCACCTTGCACTTTCATGTTACGGAGACAGTTTCTTTCCTTAAACCTTATGAACCAACCTCTGCTAGCTTCAAACTTTTCTTCTGCAGCTTCCTCTCCTCCCTCAGCCTTCACAGAATTGGAGAGAGTTAGGGCCTTGCTCTGGATTAGCCTTTGGCTTAGGGAAATGTTATGGCTGGTTTGATCTTCTCTCCAGACCACTAAACCTCTCTCCGTGTCAGTAGTAAGGCTGTGTCACTTTCTTATCATTCATGCGTTCGCAGGAGTAACTCTTTTAATATCCTTCAAGAACTTTTCCTTTGCATTCACAACTTGGCTGTTTGGCACAAGAGGCCTATTTGGGCTTTTGACATGCATTTCCTAAGTTTAATCATTTCTAGCTATTGATTTAAAGTGAAAGATGTGTGACTCTTCCTTTCACTTGCACACTTAGAGACCCCTGTAGAGTTATTAATTGTCCTAATTTGAACATTTTTGTGTCTCAGGGAATAGAGAGGGCTGAGGGGAGAGAAAGAGATGGGGGAACGGCCGGTCGGCGGAGCAGTCAGAACACAAACACTTATCCATTAAGTTCGCCATCTCACACAGGCACAATTTGTGATACTCCAAAACAATTACAATGGTAGCATCAAGGATCACTAATGACAGATCACCACAACAGATATAACAATAATGAAAAGTTTGAAACGTTGTGAGAATTACCAAACTGTGACACAGAGACATGAAACGAGCACACCCTGTTGGAAAACTGGAGTTGCTCAGAGCAGCGTTGCCACAAATCTTCAATTCCTAGAGTTTGCAGTACCTGTGAAGCACAATAAAAACAAGGTATGCTTTTATCTTGAAACTTGGAAAAGTAAAAATAGCCCTCAGGTAATACATAGGAGTTGCAACAGCATTTGATGAATGGTATTAACAAATTACCTCTTTCCAACCCCTGAAGGTCATGTGTCAGGGTAGCAAGAAATCTGTTTTTCTTGAAGATCTCTTTATTCCAAATGGGGTGTTGTAAAGGAGGAAGCTTGAGACTCATGCTTGCTCACTTTTCGATCGTCACCCAGTTCCATGGTTACGTGTGCAGGGCTTAGCTGGCCGTCACTCTTTCTCCGTCAGTTGCCCAGTGCGGTCAGGGGAAGCTTCACACTCCTTCGCTCAAGGAATTCTTCATGAGTGCAGGTGGGTCAAGATGGAAACTGACTCCATAATGTTTCTCTGTTTTGGTCCTGCTGTTTAGAAAAATAATGATGGCTCCTTTGATTTGTTGAGTGGAATCAAAACTGCTGAGAGTCTACCCCTAGAGCAAACTTGCCAGCCACTGCCATCATTACCATCTTTTTCCTATGGCTAAAGAAAATTCCAAATTTCAAAGTTTAGATTTACTTTTGTAAGTTTTTTGTAACATACTACTTGAGATCATAAATTGGGATTTATACCACATCCTTTATCTTTTTCTTTAAATCATGACATGAACCCATCCAAGGAACAGACTCCTGTGAACTTCTTTGCCTAACAATTGTTCCTCAAGAACATTACATGTGTTTGTTTTCTTTAAAATCGATTTTTCAAAAAGAATATATGTTGCCACAGAAGATGGCAAGTAAATGACAACAATAGCTGAAGTACAGAAAAATTGTATTAAAAGAAAGAGCAAACTCTGGAGAACAACAATCATCTACTGAACAATGACTTCCTGTGTTGCCGCCAAGTAGCTCAGTGGTGCCGCAGGCTTCTTCAATAAGATGCAGACCATCCCCATCACTAGGCAGCATTGTGGCAGGACAGATGGCATTGCCCTGTGAAAAGGGGATGGGGCAGTGTGCCTTGGGAGAGGACATTAAAAACGTGTCTGCCCTTTATATGCCATACCTGGGCTCCTTCTGTTACCTCCGAAGCAGTAGAAAAATGGGTTTTCCTGCTTTATTCTTATTTGGAATTTTGATCTAAAATGCAATTCTATTGCTCAAATTTGGCTAAATACTCCCAGGACATAAATATGCAACAAATCCTCATCTAGAACAAGGTAGTTGGTGTAGGTGATCAGAAGGTACAAAAGGAATAAGTATATGTAAGCAGAAAACATCAAAACATCGTCAAACATCTAATTGGCCAACTACCTTCTACCCTTTCAACACTTGAATCTTCTTGGCTACTTGCACAGTATTGTTAAAGTAAAATAAATCATTTGACATGACTATGTTTTAGGAAAATATGTGAGAGTCGTTCAGGCAAAAAATCAGTTTGAAATAGATGAAATTTTCCATCTGAGTGCTTCTACTAGGACAGAGTGTTTCTAGGAGTGCAGTATTTTTAATCTTGTTTTAAAATAAATACTTTAATGTATAAATCACTCAATTGTAAAGCCACTTCAATTTTATTTTCCTTTAGTTTTGAGGTTTTGGAATTGCTCTGTGCAGTTTCAAGTAAAAGCTCTTAGATAAAAGTTGCATGCTGAAAACCGCCGTCGCAAATGTGCAAGTACAACTATAAATTTATACAACATTCAAGCTGTTTGTAGTTTGCAAAATTTGCTAATAAAATGCAGAAGTAAGGTTTCCATTTAGCATTCTCTGACACTGGCACTGCATGTATATCTTGGGTGCAGGCAAACGATGGAAAATTCCATGCATGGAGAATCTCCTGTGGTTGGGCAATTTGCTAATATCTTAATGAGTGAATTATGATAATTGTGAAAATCTTAGCTTTACATTAGTGTGGTGTGTGCACGTGGGTGTGTGACATCCTTCCCAAGAAAACACAGCGTTCCGATTCAGCAGCACTCAATAAGGAAGATTTCTGTGCTAATAATACAAAGTGGATCTTAAACTGCTGCATATTAATCAAATTCATTTAAGTACATTCATTAATTTGTGTGTATAACAGCCAAACTGGAAGTGTGGAGTTTGCTGATTTTGCACAAAATACATATATTAATGAATGCTAAAACTTCAACATGAGTAATAGCTTTAAAAATATTTTCATAAAGCAAAAGTCTAAGGGGGTAATAATGAATAATTGTTTTCTTTTTAATATTACCACTTTCATTTCATTTTGTGTTATTTGGCTTTAAATGGAAAAAAATAAATATGAAAGAAGAAAAAGCAATTAAGAAATAAAGGATAAGCCCAAAAGATTGCAAAGAAAAAAAGAATGTAATATTGGGCAACATTAATATTAAATGTCCCACCTCTCCTTCGAATCACTTAATTTAAAAATAGGGTCATGGCACTTCAGACATGGTCCCATTTCTATGTACAAAGTAATATGAATTTGAAGCTAAAGTAGGAAAAAGTATTTTATTTTCCATACAGGACAGGAGCTGGGTGCAGGGTGAAGGGAGGCACAGCTTGTGGGGAGGGGTGTCTGTACACCTGCACGTCTAAAACTAATGGAAAACTTTTACATTTCCTCCTGAACCAGAGGGATTTAAGACTTAAATTAGCAATCAACGACTACCTTCCTAAGGTCTTACTTTTTACCCTGAATTGCTCTGAAGGCAAGACTCCTCTCCTTACCCTCTATGGCAGTCAGCACAGTCCTGGCATGGAGTATGTGTTCAATAAATGCTAAAATTAAAATAACTGTTGTACAAAACGAAATATGGTGAGCGCGCTAAGAGGAGTTCAGAAGAGTCAATGCAGGGGAGCACGGCAAAGGATTTGGTCAGAGGCTGTGTGCTGACCTGGGAGCTTCTTGAGGGCAGAATCCTTCCGTTTCTTTCTCCTCCCCTGCCTGCAGCTCTGTGCACTAACACGTGCCCAGTGCGGGACATTCTAAATGAGGAAGTCAATTAAGGGAGGAAGATGGGGATTCACAGGTCGCACTAGGCAAGCAAAAACAGTTGAGCTAGAAAAGCATGTCCCAAGGGACTGAGTGTGTGCCATAGAAGCTTCCTCCTGTGCGATTCGGGATGGGTAGGGAAGGACTACTTCGAAATTACTAAGTTTGGCCCCAGGTGTAGTAAATGTGCTTATTAATTAGGAAGCTAATTCTTCTAATATAGAAGCCAACTACACATGTAAGCCATTATATATGCCTAAGGTTTCCAAATCATGCTCCAAAAATTCTAGGGGCTGCATGAAAAGCTTGAGACTGAACTTAGAAGGCTGCTTCTAGGTGCTGCACCCCGACCTCTGGCCCCTACCCACAAGTACTTCAGTCAGAACAGAGCCACTCGGGTCTGTTTCGCAAATGGGGCTTCCAAGTAAGAATTCCTCTGAAAGATTTCACTGACAATAAAAAGGGGAAAAGAGGTAAAAGCTACGATACAAATTATTAATCCAAGTAATTAACTTATAATTACAAAAGAAGCATTTCAGATTTCGGTGTATAATATTCAGATTTGTACATGTAAGGTACACATAATCTACAGATTTGTGCACATGTACACGTATTGCATAAATACTAAAAGTAGGCCTCTGTTGCACATAAAATCTTGTTCACAACATCACCATGAAAACCTGTGTTTTGACTCTCGAAAGATGGTGGCTTGGTTTTTTGTTCTTCAGAAATAAACATATCAAGTGATGTTGTTCATTAAATTGCATGGTATGAAACAATATCGTACATGACACATATACATGACCAACACAACCAAACATTAAGCTACACAACATGAGTTCTCTTAATTATTAGCTGTCATATTGAGATTAAATTGGGCATTAAATTAAGTTTAAAGAGAGATTAAATTGTGACATGAGGTGCAGTAAAGACACAATAGGCATTGAAAATAAAAGGCAATTATTCAGAATAAAACCACAGTCTTAAGGATCTGAACACTTATCTGCTTTCAAATTTAAATTTAAGTTTATTTTGGTCTAAAAATAGGGACGAAAAGGTGAATTTCATTATCTTAGTCCTTTAATTTTGGAAATCTTGAATACTATAGTCTATCGTTCATCACCTATGGTTGAAGTTTTCTAATGCAATGTTGGTGAAATTTTAATTCAGATGTTAGGAAGTTTCCATCAGTCTATGCCACATTTTATTATTTTATGTGATTATGTTCCCTATCTTCTTAGTAGATAAATTGTGTAATATTTAGGGCAGCTTCTCAACCTTTATTTTTTCTTTTAATTAACTTATACTGTTCCTGTCTAACCTTTGCATATATTCCCACTAGCCAAAAAGATTTTATCAAGCTTTAAGTTCTATCATTTGTATTATGAAAATCATAAGTCTGTAGAGCAGTCTTTCTTCACCACACTATGGAGTTTACCCTGGAAATTCTAACATGCCTCTCTACTTTTTCTGTCTCACTCCTCCTGTTTGAACATCACCAATGATCAAATGATATAATTAGACCTAAAAAATACTGCAAAGTATGCTATTTTAAAGATGTAGCCCGTAGGCTAGGCTTCTTGGAACCTGGGCTTATGGAGTTCTCATAAATTTTATTTTCATTAGGAATGCCTTCTTCTAAAGACATAAAACAAAACAAAACAAATTGACCTTACCCAAGGTATGTAAGTGATGCAAAACATTTTCTTTCAGAAATGAAATGATAAATTCGCCATTTTATTTGCATAATCAGTCAATGCTGAAAATATTGTGACGAGCTTGTAACTTTAATGCTTCCAAGATGAAATTCTATACTCAGGATGGAAGTGCCATATTTTTACCTAAACCCGTTCTTCATTTTATGCTGTTCTAGGACTCAGTTCAAGTCCATGATTTGTATTTAGGTCTGGCATAGGCTTTGAAAATTCATTAACAGGAATATTATCTAGTTTCTGTTAATTTCTTCACAGAAATCTCTCTACCCCTTCAGAATATGCCTGGTGAGCTCATTCATATGAACACTTCAGCCATAACAAAACTCAACAGGCCACGGATGAATCCAGTGAAAAGGAAAGATCTACTGAGCTTTGGGGAATGTGTGGTGCCTTGGATTGGTCCGGGGTTCTGAAACCTAAGTCACCCATTGTACACAGGAAGCCGAATGTAAGACCGTCTACAAATGCTTTCACAAACAGGGGCCTGTTTACAAAATGTGCTCCCAAAGCCAGCAATCTCTTTGCCAGTGCCTGTCTGTCAAACATCCAAGCTCTGAGGTACCACAGCAGCTTCAGTTATCCGCGTTTCCCAGGACACACAGCCTGGGGAGAAAACAGCCACAGTGACAGTCACAAAACAGATTTCTCCATTTCTACCCCCTGCTGATCAGAAAAGCCCTGTGTTCCTTGCCATGTCCCTCCCCTTCCTTTCCAGAGGCTGTGGGTGAGTCTCCTGCTGCTCTGGGACCCTGCTCGCTCCAAGCCTCATAGGTGGACACCTCTGATATAAGGTGACCAAACCCCGGTCCTGTCCTACCCACACAAAAATGATAAAGTTCTGGGCTGGGGTACAACCGAGTGGCACACTCCCGCTGAACTCCAAGTCCTCGTCCTCCACCAGGGAGCACAATGCTATAAATGTTTTGTGTTGCATTTGCTGATAGGTGAGACAGAGCACTGCGGGAGGCAGGGGGTCTGTGTGGGAGGAGAAAGAGCAGAGGTGGGCCAGCAAGGCAGAGGGGGGGCAGGCTGAGGGCACACCTATTTGGGCAAAACAGAAACTTATAGTTAACGTACCCCCTTGGGTAGTTCATCTCATTCAAATCAGCATCTCAAAGTAGTCCTCCACCCCCAGAAATGAGATATATTGTGGTAAATAAAACACTCTCTGAGTCCCTTTAGAATGCCAGAGGGATTCCAGAATTCCCCTAGTCCTCGTACAGATTTGCACCTTGCACAAGGACGACTACCTGCCCAGGTGGTCAGGTTTTAATCATCCACCATGAGAGGACACTTTCTACCCACTCCAATGAGCCCTTCATCCCCCTAAATCCCAGGATCCCTCTGGCAAACAGCCTGGCTCCCTTGGGGGAGCTGGGCCCTGTGGCTATAAAGGACTCCTGGCTCAGGAAGGGGGACCCCTGGCTCAGGAAGGGAGACTCCGCAGCCAGCTCTTCCTGCAGGAGTGCAGCTTGGGCTTCGGTGGCTGTGGCTGCACATTGGGTTGTTGGGGACTCATGTGCAATAGTTGCTGGATGACGACAGCAAGCTATGGCCTCCCGGTAATGGTGCCAGATGATGGCGATTTAGCAATGGCTGCGGGGCAAAGGCTGCTGGGTAATGACGGCAGGGCGATCAATGGCGGCCTGCAATGGCTTCTGGGTAATGCTGGGTAATGGCTGCCAGTAATGGCACCTGGATAATGGCAGCCAGCAATAGCTGGAGGGTAAGGGCCACCGGCAATGGCTGCGAGGCGATGGCTCCTGTTTAATGGCTGCCGGCAATGGCAGCTGGATAACGGTCCGCCCGCCCGCTGGCCTACGCCCAGCCCGGGTCAGCTGCCAGATGGCTGTGTGGGGCCTGTTTCCTCCTGGGGCGCACCCTTGGCGAGTGCCCACCATCTGCAGAGCCGCTCACTGAACGCACTGACATACCGGGATCTGCGAGGGAAGCATGGCCAATTTCTAGGCAGCTAACCACCCCCCTCTTCTCCTGGCATTCGCATCACCGCCTTTCCAAGTGTTGCTTTACTGTGAGCTTATCGTTGTTCCTGGGCTACCACAACTGAAATTCAAACCGAATCTTGCAAACATTTCTTTTTCATTTCTGTCCAATCACCTTTGTATAGTCTTGTTAACAAATTTGAAGTAATATAGGTGAATGTTACCCGGATAATCTCCTTATAGGCTTATAAGCTCCTGTATCTCCAGACAGCTCACTCAGTAAACTCCATGTCGAACGAGTGAAAAATACAGATATGCTGTCAATACAGGTTATGTGAATCTTCTATCTAGCCTTTTGGCTTTTAAGAAAAAAAAAAAACTGATCTTTTATGTTGTTTTTGTTATTATTGTTATTAAATACAAATATTTAGGATAAGGCGAATGCATAAAACTTAGAAATGGTTGCCCAGAAATAAAATTATTTGCCAAAGCTTTCATAGCAAACAATCTAGCAAGACTAGAACGATATCCTGAGAATTTTGTTTGTTTTCCCACTCGCTGCCCTCATTTCCCTTCCTGGTATCTGTCAGAGTTTATATATATCAACTGCAAATTCAAGCATTATTTTCTAAATCAAAAAAGTGAAAAATTTTGGAGGAAGCTCAAAGGCTGTGCCTTGATTAGCATAGACAACTAGATTAGAACCAGTGGCAGTGTCTCTCTGAGCAAAATCTTCCGATTTTATTCTCGTCGCTCCCTGGGGAGCAATTGCAACTGAGGGTGCATCACACTGCCTGGCCTCCCTTGATCTCTTTATTCAGATCTCCTGTTTATTGTATTAAAACAATTCACGCCATTCATTGGCCAGTCTTTGTTCATCAGATCAGAATTTTTCTTTCTTTCTTTCTTTTTTGGTCAAGTGCATAAGGAGGTGATTTTGGTCTTGTTTATGTTCTCTGTCAAAGATTAAATTTTACTTTTGCCATCTTTTGAAAGCGTCGTGCTACAGAGATTTCCTAGATTAAGGAATATGTTGACTTTTTTTTTCTTCCCCTCTCTCACTCCTCTTTCTGGTTGCAGAGTCGAGTTTCCTTGTTACAATTCTTCTTACCAAAACAGCAAAGATGATCTCTTTGGAGATGTTTGGAGAAGCTGGGCATTCCACTTTATAATGATAGGGTCAAGATGTTTGGATTTGTGACAAACCCTATCTGTCCTGTTACAATTCTCTCTGGAGTAGGAAAGATTGCCTTTTCTTCCTCTCATCGCTGTGCTGTGATTTGTCAGTTGCTCGAAGCTAGAAGGCGGTGCTGTTTAGCATGTAAATAAACCAACACTTTTTCCAGTAAATAGCTCTGTCTAGCAGTATATGCCAGGAACTCTCATCTACACAATGATGAATTCAATTCCTGTATTGTACTTTACTTTCCTGTCCTTTCACACAGGGAAAGGTGATCACACTATAATTACATCAGTCCTTTTTGCTTTATTTTTTTTCTGATTGTGCCTCTCATTTTTCTAGTCTCTTCGTAGATAGCATTTCCCATTGCTAAGATAAAATTACTAAGGCTGCCTTTGTGAATTAATTTACTTCCTACAGTCCAGTGTTTTATAGATGATGTAAATGAAGGATGTGGCATGCAGATCTATTTAAAGAGATGTGCTTATACTTCACTGTTCTGGCCAGATGAGTGGGCACATGCTTTTGCATTTTTATTTGAACCCCACTGAAGCTGGTCATTATATTTTGAATGCCACAGCACGTCTATACCATTATTTAAAGAATCTTGTTCATTCATCCATATAATGATTGGCATTGGCTATAACTTGATGCAATGTTACACTATTTTAATTCTTTCTCAGGCAATGTTATCTTTGATCACTTCCTATTCACTGGGAAAAAACCCCACACAATTGCAATCCCACATTATGCTTCCGTGATGATGCCAAGCACTCCCTGGAATATAGCTATTCAAGACACTTTCTCCACCCTCAGGCTGCTCATTAAAGGGGTGGCAGCTTCTAACTTTAATGAATAAGGTAGAGTGAAAATTCCATCTTCTTTGAAAGAGACTCTGTGGTTTTATTTTTTTTTAAAGGGTTCTCTACTGCCTATTTCTTTGTTTAATTGGAAATGGTGTATACTCCTACATAGCCATGGCCACAACTCAGCATGCAAAGTATTTCCTTGTCACATTTTCTTGTTTGTGGTTCAAGTGTATATTTATCAAAGGATTCCATAGAAAACTTTGTATCTTCCTTCAGAAAAATGCAGCATTGGTCATGCATAGCGCATCTAGATAACCATTTTTTGTATCGGTAGAGTGACTCCCATGTTTTTTGGTTTTTATCTCCCTTCTTACCGAACACTGATTTAATATGTTCTTTTAACCCAGGGACATTTGTGGCAGCTCCAAATCCTCATTGAAAAGTTTAGCAAGAAAGAGCCAAGTGAGAAAGAATGACAGGGACCAGTGTTTAGGAAACGCTGCCTTCTTTCCAAAATCCGGTAGCCTAAAACCCTGCCAAACTTGAGTTCCTTTCTCTGCTTAAGGCATAAATTATCTTTCTTTTTTTTTAATCAATCAAATGGAGTCTAAAAATTTCTATTTATCTCATAGTGAATCACAAGAGCCAGAGTATAGGAGGAATTTTAAGATTTTAAGCCAAGTTCTGGGAGACTCAGAACGCACCAGAGCTATTGCGTTGGTGTGGGAGCAAAGAGGTCTGCACCATGCTAGGTCTCTGAGAACTTCTTTCCTTAACTCCCAATGTCAAGGCCAGTGCCTGAGCTCCTGAGCACCAGCAGATTCACAACTCTGGAGCAGTGAAATGAAAGATAGGGTCCCATGGATATTAGGATGTGTGTTTAAACACTGAGGGTATTAGAGGTTCTCACGACATCCCAAGCAAATCCTTGCTCTTATAGTCATTCGTTTAGTACCTGTTCTGTGTGTGACCACGTTCAGGCATCCCGGAAGATCCTAGATATACACATGATATGATTTGTTTGCCCCTGGAGCTTTCAAAAGAGTTGGGGAGATGCATCTAATTTATTTGAAACAGGGAGAGAACAATAGAAAATAGTTAAAACTAAATGTTAACTTGTGCTCAGTTAGCATGGGACATACTTCTACTTCAAAAAATTCATTGTTTATTTGAAATTCAAGTTTGACTGGGCATCCTGTATTCTATCTGGCAACCTAGCCCTGTGGTGGTGAACTGTCATCATGAGCTGGGAGTTGTGGTCCCACTACTACCTTCTGCTATGGAACACATTCCCCAGGTATTAATAGTAGAGTAACAATTTGCATGTGCACACTCTTACTATTTACAAGATGTTCCATTTACTTATTTAAATTTAATCTTCACCACAGCCCTGTGAGATAGGCGTCATTAATTCCACTTTTTAGATGAAGAAAATGAGGCTGAGAGACATTATCTGATTTTCTAATTCAATCATCAAGGGAGACACACGGCCCAAATTTTATGATCCCAAATCCAGCGCTTCTTCACTACAGCACCATTGCCCATATTGTTCCGCAGCTGGTGGGCTTTCTTCACTTCACAAAGCTTCCATTGGTTTGGTGTTTCTGCCAAGTTTCCTATTGGAGTGGCAACTTCCTGTCCAAAGCTATTTATTCACCACTCATTGTCCCTGGCTAACCATCAGCCTCCTGGGAGAGTGAAGGACTCAGAACAAAGTTGTGGGGGAGTGTGTGATGGTTTTCCCTGGGGTTCTTCTCCTGATCCTGTGTTAGAAAGTTCCCTATGAACGACTAACACTCTGGCTGAAAACTGAGATTGCCTATGACACTGAACTCATTCAGCTGACTTATCATTCAAGTTGGTTGCCCTTTTTTGTTCTGGAAATTTTTATTTTACTGGTAATTATGAATATGGAAGTGAGAAAAGAACCTTAACAATTTTAAAGTTATTCTGAACTTTAATTGTTATTTTTCTTGGTGGTATAATGCAAACTAAAAACGTTCGAACTTTATATAAATGTAAGAAATAGAGATGTCTCCCATAATTCCACTTTGCTTTTCCACTTCTCAGAAATTATCCTCATAACTGATATATATTCTTTCAAGATCCTTTTCTATATTTCTACAAATGTACATATTCTAATTATCTCATAAAAATGTGATCACGTTGCTATGCAACTTTTTTCACTTAATTACCTTAAACATTTCCATGTTCGTATGCGCACACAGATTTATTTTTATTTTGGATGGCTGAAGAGTATTCCATTGTATAGCTATAACACAATTTATTTAATCAATATCCTATTAACATACATTCGGTTTTCTTCAGATTTGTCTTATTATGACCAATACTGTAATTTTTATTTTTAGTGTTTCCAGAGAATAGGTTCCTAGAAGTGGAAAGTCTAGGCCAGAGCATGGACATTTTACATGTGAGGAAGAATTGCTATATGGCCCTCCATAAGGATTTTGCCTATTTCCCTGTCTATCACTTCCTTTTCAAGTTTATCTTGGGATTTCTCACTTTTTCTTATTTTTTACAAAGGATATAATTTTTTATCCTCTCCATGTGGCAAACATTTTCCCCAGCTTATCTTTTATCTTTTGAATCTGTTTATGGTATTTTTTATTGTGCAAAAGTATTTAATTTTTAGGGAGCCTAATCAACCAGCTTGGTGCCATTTCTGGCTTTCTCACCAGGTTAGAAAAGCCTTCTCCGCACCGGTATTGTATAAGCCATGCATGTCTTCTTCTAGTACGTTCATGGTTTTAGATTTTTAGATTTCAATCTTTGAGGCCTCGATAATCTATTTCGGTGTCAATAGCATGATGGAGATCTAACTTTACATTTTACAAACAGCCGTCTGAATCGTCCATCACTTCCCCATTGATTTGAAATGCCACTTTTATCATACATTAGATTTCTATATATACTTGAGTCTATTTCTGGACAGTATCTTCTGATCTATAGATATTTGTCCCTATTCCTGAGTTGGTATGGCACTCTTTAAAATGCTGAGATTGCCAATATATTTCAGCATCAGATACGGCAAGTTTTGTACTCCCCAAGCTCTTAGTTCTTCATTTGTATATGCTTATTAAATATTTTCACAGAGCAGTTTTGACTCACGTTATCAAATCATTGTATCCAACTCTATGTTTTTAATAATCCTCTCCCTTAACTAACTACTTGACCTTTTCAACTGCTTCCCAGAAATGGTGGGTTTTCTACAAGACAAAGGAGTTGAGATTCTGAAGGCCCCTGGGCAGACTTCCTGATGACTCACCATCCCCCACAACCTGTCTCCCAGGCATGTAGCTCCCTGTTCCTGACACTATGATCTCCATTAGTCGCAGAAAGATGGATTTGAGGCAGCTTCTCTCATTCTCCTGAAAAGATGTCTTTCATATTAAAAATTTCTTTCTTCCTTGGCGATCCTGGTTGTCTCAGTAATTAGATCTTTGTGTGGTGAGCAACTGGATCTAGCCCAAAACTCTCTTGCAGTTTTAACAACATCATCATATCGAAATTTTTTCATTACAATTTTGATCGGATTGTATAGAATACACAGATGCTCCTTGACTTATGATAGGGCTGCGGCTGGATAAACCCATAAGTTGAAAATATCTTAAGTTAAAAATGCGTTTACTACACCTAACCTACTGAACATCCTGGCTTAGCCTAGCATACCTTAAATGTGCTCAGAACACTTAATTAGCCCACAGTTGGGCAAAATCATCTCACACAAAGCCTATTTTATAATACAGTGTTGAATATCTCATGTAATTTATTGAATACTATAATGAATGCAAGAAACACAGTGGTTACATGGGTACTTGAAGTACAGATTCTCCTGAATGCCTATCCCTAGAGTGCCATTGTGAAATTGACAAATCCTAAGTTGAACCATTGAAGTGAAAGTTCCCTTTGCTACCAACTGTGGTTCTGATCTCAGTCCTCTCACCCCTCTTTAGCAGTTTGGTGTGTGTCCTTCCAGACCCTGATTTATGTATTACAGACTTAAAAACACAGGTGTGCACTGATCTACAACATTAATGGGCTTATTCCAGGGCTGGGCTGACAGCCAGAACACACCAGGACTACTATTAAATACTGAGCTGGTTCCATCCAAGTTGGTAAGTAGCTGCTGCCCCCAGGCCTCCCTGCCGACCTACCGTGCGGTACCCCATCTTCTTCCCTGCATCACATTTATTTTTGCAACAGATTTTGCACCTATGTTCACAAGTGGCATGGATTTATATTTATGTGGGTTCCATTTTTTTGTCCTGTTTTTTTTGGTGTCAGGATATACTAGCTCTATCGAATGACTTGGGAAAACTTCAAATTTTTTTTAATTCTCTTGGAAAACCTAAATGTCACATCAGTCATTGGTTCCTTCAGCAAAACTTATTTATTAAACCATCTGGGTCTATTGCCTTTTGGGATGGGAGGTCGGTGGAGATACACAATTCCAGCTACCTGTTACATTTATTTAGGCTTATTGTTCTATTTAGGCTTTTATTCCCTTTGTGGAGGAGAAAATTGTGTTAAATTTTATTTTCCTGGAAAATTATTTACTTGTTGACAGTATGGGCTATAGAGTCAGGCTCCTTTGTCCATATTCTACTACGATCTCTTACCTGTTTTTCTATTTTTATTGGACTTTTATTTTTATTACAGTTTTAGGTTGACAGAAAATTGAGAATTCTCATGTACCCTGCACCCAGTTTCCTCTATTATTACCATCTTACATTAGTATGATGCATTTGTTATAGCTACGAATATCGATACATTATTAGCTAAAGATCATAGTTGTCTTCGTCTCATGCTACTGTAACAGAATATCTGAGGCTGGGTAACATATAAACCACAGTTTATTTGCTCATGGTTTGACGACTGGAAACTCCAAGGTCTGGGGGCTGTATCTGGTGAGGGCTTTCTTGGTGTGTATGGCATCACATGGCTAGACAGTGTGGGAGAGAGCTGAACTCACTATTGTAACGAAACTATTCTTGTGATAAGAAACCCGCTCCCATGATAACGACACTAATTCATTGATGAGGGCAAAGCACTCCTGACTTACCTCTCGAAGGTCCCACCTCTCAACACTGTTGCTTTGGGGATTACGTTTCCAACACTAGAACTTTGGGGGACACATTTAAACCATAGCAATTGTTTATTTAGATGCCTGTAGTTTTTACTAAATGTCATTTTTCTGTTCTAGGATCCCATTCAGGACCCCGCATCACATTTAGTCTCCATAGGCCCCTGTTGGCTGGGGCAGTTTCTTAGACTTTTCTTGCTTTTGACAGATGACATTGACAGTTTCGGGAAGTACTCGTTATGCATTTCCCTCTTTTGGAATTTATCTTTAAACTTTTTCATGATAAGACTGGGAATTTGGATTATTGGGAGGAAGACCACAGAGGTAAAGTATACGGACTCATGGATGTTTTATACTTTGGGTTAGAATCCAATACTACTTTATTTTGTTGCTCAAATTGCTTCATCTTCAGCCTTTGGGAGTCCTTTCAGTTAGCTCCTGTGTCCTTTTGACATACCACCACCATTGTGGGAATTTTTGATTTGTTGATTTATTTGTAAAAACTCACTTTCTTCCCCTAAAGGCAGCTTCGGGCTCACCTGTATATTTCCTGCCCTGGCCCTAGAGCCATTTCTCCAAGGAGCCTTGGTTCCTTTTATTGGAGAATGATATTAGAAAACAAGACCTGGGTATAGGGCATGTTTGTTACTATAGACATGTTGTTTCTTTCCCAGTTCTCTTTTAATACCATTATCTATCCTTGGTTGTGTCAACTGTGCTATTTTCATAGCTGGAATTTTCCAACAATTCGGTGGACTCTTCCAGAGAACAACCAAAGGGGAGTCCTTTCTCCCACCCCCAAGGTGTCTCTTCCAGGCTCTGCAGTGAAGCAGAAGCTTTCAGGTTCTTAGATTTCTCACCTAGCCCCGAACACATGACCCCTTCAGTGTTTCATTATGGTTTGCTCAGTTTTGAAGACATTTTATGTGACCTCAAGGAGTCTGAATTTAGGTAAAAATTTCAACTGCTTGTGTTGCTACCAATGCAAATACCTTTGTTTAAGTGACAGTGGAATGAAGATGGAGTTTCTAAACAAAGCTAAGTTCACCCACACACAGGTAATGACAACCGTCACAAAATAGTCCTCTGCTTGGCAGCTGTTAAATTTCTTTTAACAAAATTTACAAGATTCAGTGAGTGAGTCAGTGAGTGAGTGGAAAAAAAATTTATAAGATTTAAATTAAAACAATTTCTTAGAAGAGAGAAAGCATGTAATTATTCTCTTTTTATGATTTTGTTCATGACTTTGATTATGTCTCATGTCTCTAATATTTTTAAGTAGTTTTCTCCATTTTTTTCTTGGTTAGACTTGCCAGAGATAGGTCTATTTTATTGCTATTTCAAAAAACCAACTATTGATTATCTTTATCAAGTTTATCTTTTTGCTTTTTATTTCAGAATTTCTAATTTTATCCTTCAGATGAGATATGAATAAATTAGCCTTTTATTTTGTTATTTATGTTTCTTTTTCTAAATCCTTGCATTGAATGCTTAGCCATTTAATTTTAGTCTTCCTTGTTTTCTAAAAAAAACGTTCTTAAGGCAATAAATTTTCCTCTATTAATATTATTTTGGCCCTATCCCAAGAACTTTAATTTGTTGTACTTTGATTTGTGTCAGTTTCCAAATGTTCTATAATTTAATTTGTATTTTCTTTTTCACTTAAGTGTTATCTACAGAAGAATTTTTAAATGTCCAGGATTTTAGAGTCATTAATTTCTAGTTTAATTAAATTATAGTCAGAGAAAGTGGCATTTATGATTTTGTTATCAAAACTGCAAGGGGGTGTTGGCCTAGGTCCAGTTGCTCATTGCACAAAGATCCAATTATTGAGACAACAAGGAATGCCAAGGAAAAAAGGAATTTTTCAATACAAAAGATGCCTTGTCAGGAGAACAGGAGAAGCTGCCTCAAATCCATCTCTCTGATTAACGGAGATCATGGGCTTTTGGAAGATGGGCCACCAGCCATGGGGCAGGTCAAGGGGAATGGAGTCTTGGCTTCAGGAAGTCTGCCCCAGGGCCTTCAGACTCTCAACTGCTTTGTCTTCCAGGAGATCCGTCATTTCTGGGAAACGACTCAGAAGTTAGAGTAGTTGGTTAAGGGAAAGGGTTATAAAAAATATATAGGGGTCATGGAAATTTATTCATGGAGCCAGTGACAACTCCCTCCTTTTTAGTTCATTCCTCAATCTTGAGGAATCAGGACATCAATCCATCTGGCTGCTTCCTGCTGAACTGAGACATAGCTGGGATAGAGGAAGAACAAAAATGTTGGGCCTGTAACTGGAACTTTTCAGTACATGTTGAGCTGCCACCCTCTCCCCACCAAGGTAGCAAAGTATATCAAAGGAAGTACCCATCCCCCTCCAAGATCTCTACTTGAAAATATTGTCCCAGTGTTCCCTAGATGGAATTTCCATCCAAAATTCCCCTAGTCATTCATGGAAACAGTTTTAGGGAGGATTTCCAACAAGCAAGTGAACCTCATTGTCCAGCTGTTTAGACAATCATAGGCCCAAGAGGTTTTTTTCCATTGACCCCACAGACAAAAATATACTCATCAGGTGCACCAAGAGTAGCTGCTCCTGTTTACCTGTCCCTTTGGAGCTGGCATGTTATCGATTTCCCTAGACCTCAGGGAAACGTCATTTGCTGATGTATTATTGTACAAAGAGAGGTCCCCTGGCTATCCAATTGGTGGGAAGGGATTAAGGACAACTGATCTGGCAATCGCTGGGCTGATCTTTTGGCCCTCAAGTCTGCCATAGACAGGTCTCTGATGTCCCCGGCAATGTATGATGGCTACTGCCCTGGGCAGTAAAACAGCAAGAATTTGTGGTCCATATTTAATTTTCTTCTTTTCAGAGGTAAGGTGCCTTTGTTTCTTCCAAATAGCTTTATGAGCATGTACCACCATAAAGGCATACTTAGAATCAATCTAGTTAGTGCAATTAATTTATTCTTCTGGGCAGATGTCCCAGGAAGTAGGGCTTGTGTCTCTATTACCTGTTGACTGGTAACCACAGCACACCCAGCTTTGCATTGCCCCTGTCCCACAAGGCTGCTTCCATCCGTAACGAGCTCCTCATCTAGGTCCATTAGGGGCTGCTCAGTTAAACCCAGGAGACTAGAATACACTTAATTGATAACCGTAATATAATCATAGAATAGGGAATGAGAGTCTGTAGGTAGCAAGGTGGCTGGACTCCACCTTTGGAATTACATTAGGATTATCTAACAAAGAAGCTTGATATTTAAGTTATCCATCTGGCCACTGGCCATTAACCAAAAGCCTCCCTTTTGTTCTAGTGGGGACATAATGCATGGTCTGAACAGTCACCAGTTGCCCAACAGTAAACTTTTCAGCTTCCTGTAAAATATCATAAGTAGCAGCCACCACTCTCAAGACAAGTGAACCATCTTTTTGTCATCACCTCCAATTGTTTAGAGAAATAAGGTGCAGATTGCTTATGATCCCTGTTATTTGGTTTATTGCCCAGAGGTATTGAATAAACCAGTAGGCATGTCTAGCCTCCCTTCCCTTCACAGCTGGGAACTCAGTTTTAAGGGGTTTTTTGGCGGGGGGGGGGGATCCCCTTAGCCAAGAGAGGGTCCATTTAGTTGCAGGATGGGGTGGTACCTAGGATTTTATTTTAGTTTACATTTCCCTGCTTTTGGTCAAAATTTGCCAGAGGCAGCATTAATGGCCAAAATTTTATTTTGTCCCATCATTGCCGGGAGTGTGTGGCTACCTGCTCCAGTTCCATCCTGTCCCTTGGTGGGACACTTATGGCCAAGGAACTTAAAGTCGAAAGACTTCTAGCCAATTACATGTTCTACACCAGATGGGAATGGAGGTGGACAGGCACTTAACAACTTTTGAAATCTTTTAAGCAACATAAGAGCACAAAACCAAACACCAAAAGCAAGGTTATAAAATTAACTTATCTATAAGCGTTGTAATCTTGGGTTTAGTTATAGACCTAAAGCAATTTGTTAGATAAAACATAAGCACTGTTAACCATTTAAGCTAAGGAATTTAGAGACTTTCATTGTACAGCAATAGTTTTTGCAGTATTTTAGTTATTTGTCAAAGCTCTGGCACCAAGTATCTTGATGTCCTCTCTGTAATTTTAAGTCTATGGGAAGTAGGAAATTCTTTATGGTTGGGATGGATGCCTGGACCACATGGCCCCCAAAAGCAAAGTCTCTCATTTTGCCAGCTGTTTAGGTATCTGCGTTCATCCTTGATCTGGAAAGTCTGAACTAATTCCATCCCTCAACGTTGGCCCTTACAATCTCACATATGCCCCCACTTCTGTGGTAGTCCCTGAGGTTAGAGGGAGGATGTTTGTAGTTTCAGCAGCAGGATGTTGGCAGTGGAGAACAGATTAGGGCCAGTGGATTTGAATAGCTTTTAAATTGTCCATATATCAGGTAGACTTTGCTATTTACTTAATATTTGTCTTGACTCTGGAAACCAAAGTGAAAAGAATCAGTAATGTTTTAAACAAAAAGTCATCTTTCTATGACTTTTTCTTACAGAAGCAAATCTTGTACTATAGCTGATTACAAACTGTTGTTTGAGAAGAATTAGAGTAAAATGATAATTGGATGATAGAAGTCTTAGAATAGACATGGTTAAAGACCAAGAAATTGGGTTATTTTTGTAGCATACAACAATTTAACATAATAACCATGGTTATCACTGATAATATATACCAAGACATATCAGAATTTTAGGAATCTCATATGATCCAAAAAATTAATAAACATGTAAATAATTTGTTTATATAAACATAGTTAAAGAAATTTAAACACCATTTTATATTTGACAATGCTTCCCGTATAATTTTAACATATCAAATGCATCTCTCTTGGACTTTCAGTGGCTTTAATATTGACAAAACTAGTTTGAGGTAAAAAATACTGAATTTACAATTTTGATTTTGGAAAATTCGTCAAATATCAAAGGTTTAAAACACACGTTGTTCCAAAACACTTGTCTAATAGCCACAGGTTATTACAAAATAAATCATTTATTCAGCCAAAGTGATAATTCAAAGATTTTAAAAAGCAAAAACCTTACTCTTTGATAGAGAAGAGACTCGGTTTCTTAAATGATAAGATCTAATAAAGACAAACTAAAAAACAAGCTAATAAAGACACAAACTGAATCTTTTTTTTGCAGTTTACTCAACAGGGGAACAAATATCTTTCACTATATTAATATTCCATAAAAATCTTGTTTAAAAGAGAAAACCAATTTTTATCTTTGCATTAGTGTATTATTAATGGTAAAGCTAATTTTAATAAAACCTTATAAACAATTCCATCTAATTTTAGTCAATCTGACCATAAGATTTTTATAAACCTTTTATAATTTTTACCATTTTCTTTCCTAACTTTTGTATCTATTTAGTTTTATCTTTCTTATTTCTTTAATTTAGAACAATTTTTAAAACTTTTAAATTAGGAAGATTGCTTTTTTAAAACAAAACCACATTTCCTTGTTTTTATAATCCTTTTTAATCAAAAACAAATCTTGCTTTTTTAAAAAAATACAGTTCGCATATAGAATTTTTTTGTATCTACCAGTTTTAAGTATTAATTACAATGTTAACTATTAGCAACTCTTTTTTTTTTCTTGGAGACAGAGTCTCCATGCATTGCTCTGGCTAGAGCACCCTGGCATTAGCCCAGCTCACAGCAACCTCAAACTCCTGGGCTCCTGCCTCAGCCTCCCCAGTAGCAGGGACTATAGGCACACGCCACCATGCCCAGCTAATTTTCTCTATTTTTGGTAGAGACGGGGTCTCGTTCTTGCTCAAGCTGGTCTTGAACTGCTGGCCTCAAGTGATCCTCCCGCCTCAGCCTCCCAGAGTGCTAGGATTACAGGCGTGAGCTACCACGCCCGCCTAGCAACTCTTATTTTTAATGAAAAACCTAGGAAGTTAAAGTAACTTTGAATTGTTATCAGATTCCAATGGATCTAAATATATTTAGCTTTTAACATTATGTTAAGGTAAGATGTTAAAGTATATAAGCTTAAGTTTAGTAATTATTTCAGTAATTTACCCAGAAATAACTAAGACATTTTATGATTACTAGTTAATATACTTTAATATTTCAAATTACTGACAAGAATCTTGAAATTATTACATACAGACACACAGTCAGAAGCAGATCTTATAGATTTATAAGATTTTTCATCTGCCAGTTTTCAAATAGTCGCTTTCCCCACTTTAGAGTAATGCTTTCTCGATTACTTGTTTTATTGCCCTAAACGATTGTGCTAAGCATCTGTGAATTTGCATTTCCAAAGACATGAAACCAGGTAGAAAATTTATATCTCCAAGGCATAGAACTTAAACAAAGGTAAGATTTGTTATGTAAACTTTGAGCCATTGTCCTTTTCATCTTAAAAGTTTTTAGTGGTTTAGGTGCAGGAGGGATATGGCCTTATAAATGGAGATTTTCTTTTTTATAGAGATAAAATTTCTTTTACAAAGGGCTTTAAATTAGCTAACTGTACAGCCTGATTTAGTTAGATAGCTGGTCTTTTCAATTTAGCTCGTTTCTTAATTAGATTACTGGCTTTAGGTGGAGCCCCTTAAAGGAACAGAAAGAAAGGAATAATTCTACACCAGTACAGCTGAGAGGCAGAATATTTAGATCCTGGTTATCATTTTGAGTTATTTTCTGTTAACCATTTTTATAGCCTGTGAATATTAGATACACAACCAATGTGATCAGTTGTGCCCTCAACGAAGTCATTCAATGTCTAAACAAATTTGATATCTAAACATATTGTCTTAAACAAAATTGGGGGAAAATAGAAGGAAAAGAATTTTCAAACATAGACCAAGAAACTATCAGCAAATTTTGTTTTAATTATTATTTTTAAACTTAAAACAAAATCCTGCCAAGATAACAAACGTAAGTATTCTAATAAGAATTGCTATTCTGAATAATATAACATCTTTAAGTTCTATAAATATAGAAGTTTTAGAACACTTCCTGCTCGAAGATGTTAACTAATTAGATCTTTCTAAAATACCAACATTCCAAAATAAAATTTATGGACATGACATCACCTGACTGTAGACAGAATAAACCTCTAACATAAATCCTTAACATCTCAAATAATGATACAAAGTCATAACATTTTTACCTAAGGATCAAGATTAAGCTATTTTAAAAGCAATTTAAATGGTCTCAAACCATTTTCCTGCTTAAGTGTAAATTCAAGTACATGTAATACTTCCAAAGAGTAAGATTGTTTTGAGATTCTTTTTGGATTCCAAGAATCATTACTATACAAAAATTAACAGTTCAGGGATTCTTTTTCAGATTTCCTAGGCAAAGGCCTTTGCTATGGCAACACAATGTACACATAACAGGCTAGTTTGCAACCAGTACTCAGAACAAATCAAGAGTGACCCAGACCAAAGGGACAACATAAGTCTCCAATTTGATTTATGCTCTTATAACTATAGCTCCTAGGGAAGTTTTAAATCCCTAACAGTACTGTTAATATCAGATGACAGAGTGAGTCAGAAACAGGTTTTTTGTGTACCTTTCCAGACAGTAAAGTCAGTGGCAGAAACTGCATTTGCAACTAGGATTAAGAGACCAAAACCAAAATAGCTTCATAAATCTTTGACCGTAAGTTTCTGTTTTTGTGCTATCATTTACTTAGAGTTTCATTTATTCTAATACTGACACTTACTTTTGTTTAGGCATGACTACTTTTTACCTAAGCAAGAACCTTAAACTTAAACACATGGGTAACTTTGTTGTTAACTCAGATTTAGCTGTTTTCATCACACCAACGATATTAGATTAGTCTTACTTATCACACAAACACAGATCAATTTGTTTTGGCTGGGTTTATAGTTTTATAACTTGTGTGTCAAACCCTGATACCTTCAAATATGAAAGTGACCAATAAACCCAGGAAAAAATGTTTGCTGACAATTTTGAAGACATTTTTATTTTACCAATAATTTCTTTAAAAAGTTTATTTACCAAAGATTACTAAACTCACATGAACTCACATGAATTTGAATAGCCTTTGGGCTTATTTACTTAATTGATGAGAGCTCCTTTTACTTCTAAGCCAATTTTGGTACCATGTAGACATAACAGATAATACACAAAACACATCTAAACACAAAGTGCCAATAGCTTTTATCTCAGAACTGCAGCCAAGAGATCCTCTGAAGTTCTATATACATTACGTTTCTGTTCCTTTCCTTTCCAACAGCGGGTGTCCCTGCATCTCGAGCAGATTGCCTCCATGGACAGAGATGCCTTTCAGTCTCCTAGGCCTTAGGGCAGAGATGTCTTCTCAGACTTTAAGACAGAGATGTTTTTTAACCTCCCAGACCTTAGAACCTGCCACATGAGAAATCACCAATGGAGGTGTCTTTCAACCTCCCCAAGGATGGACTATGCCTGTAATACCATTGACAGCAAATTCCAAGTAGGCAAAAAAGACAATGGAGACAGAGAGCTGAACAGCCCCCACATGTACATGTGACACACCAACACAGGGGTAAACACTAAATATACAGAGAAATTCAAGAGGTTTCAAACAAATGAACTGAAGTTCAGCTAATAAGCCCTGGGAGTGCCAAATCAAAACAGGTTAATTCCCACTGTCACAAAGAGTTGGGGGCTGATCCAACCCAAAACAAATGGGAATTCCCTCAAAATTCCCTGAATTGAGAGGGGTGTCCCCCACTGTGTGGTACCTTCAAATAGGACTCGCTCCTTGGATGTGAATGTCAAAACCCAGAGGTCCTTTCTTCTGAGGCGATCAGGAGGCAGTCACAAGTGGGCTGGAGACTGGTGACAGCAGAGCTGGTGGCAGAGTCCAGTGCTGCCCTCTGACAAAAGTGGCTAGGCAGCTGCTGAGGGAGGCTTTTGGTCTCTCCCTGGTCTGCAGCCAATGAGCCACGAGCAAAGCTGTCCTGGAAGAGCCCCCGTCATTGTTACCGAAACTGCAAGAGGGTTTCTGCCTGGGTCCAGTTGTTCATCGCACAAAGATCCGCTTAGTGAGACAGTGAGGACTAGAGGGAAGAAAGGTTGGGAGAACAGGAGAAGCTGAGAAGCTGCCTCCAATCTGTCTCTCTCACTAATGAAGATGGATCATGGACTTTTTAAAGATGGGCCATGTGCCTTGGGGCAGGCTGAGGGGGATGGAAAGTCTTGGCTTCAGGAAGTCTGCCCTGGGGCCTTCAGAATCACAAGTCCTTTGTCTTATAGAAAATCCACAATTTCTGGAAAACAACTCAAAATGTGGATTATTCGTTAAGGGAGAGGATTATAAAAAGCATATTAAGGGTCACTAAAATTTGTTCACTGAGCTGGTTACAATGTTTACCTTTAGAAACTGAGATTTCTTTGTGGCATAATATATATGGTTTTGAGCAGAATGACTACTTTCTTTTTTTAATTTTTTAATCTTCATTTAATTTAAATTTTTGAATTTTAAGTATGTAATAATTATATGTCTTTATAGGGTACATGTAATTTTTGATAGAGGCATACAGTGTGAATTAATCAAACCAGGATAATTGGGGTATCCGTGTCAGGCATTTAACATTTCTTTGTGTTAGGAACATTCCAATTCCGCTCTTTAAGTCATTTTAAAGTATACCCCAACTTATTGTTGATTATAATCACTTTGTTGTACTATCGAATATTGTTCGTTCTATCTGTCTGTTTGAATGACCATTTTCTGTTTGTTAGGCATATACTTCTGAATACATCTATTCGATTAGGATTTTTTGTTACGTTATTCGAGTCCATCATGTCTTCATTTACCTGTCAATTTCTGAAAGAGTTGTTTTAAATTATCTCACCATTGTGTTTTTGTTAGTATTGCTTTGATTTTTCTAACAGTTTTTGCATTAAACAATTCTTAACATAAAAATGTATTAACTGTTTTATCTTCTTAGTAGTTTGCTTCTCTAACAAGATCAAATATCTTTGTTCCATTTAATATTTTTCTTCATGATTTCCATTTTGCTTTACTTTAATATTTGCACTAGCTTTCTTTATGTTGAAATTGTATTGCATTTATACTTCATACAGTGAGTACTCACAGTGCAATATTAAGCATTGCCTTTTAAGAATAAGTAAATTTTTTCGGGTTTAAGTCTTGCTTTTCCAAATGTGTTCTTATTTATTGTATCAGTTTGTGGCTATCATAAGTGGGATCTTTTCTTCCACTGTATATTCTAATTAGTGATTATATTCATATAGTAAAGCCATTTATTTTTTGTATATTAATTTCTTAGCCACCTTAAGTTATAGTTTTAATAATAGTTTTCAGTTCATTCATTCGGGTACTCTAATTATCAGTCATAACATCTAAAATAATGAGGATTTGACTTATCTTTTTTCAGTTTCTGTTTCTTTGGTTCTCTTGTTGAGCTGCATTGGCTCACACTTGAGCGCCGTGGTGGATGAAACTAGCCACAGAGACACCCATGCTTGCTCCTGTTTTTGAAATGAATGCAAAGCACTGGCTTTGTCGAGGTAACAAGGTCTACCTTCAGCTAGAAATGCGTTTTGTTGCAAATAACAGAGAACTTGGGTAACGAAGGTTCAAACAAAACATTCCTTTTCTCCAACAAGAAAACTGGGGCTAGAAGTGTGTGATTTCATTCCATGGCTCAACCAAGTCATTGGTCTGATTCTCTTGGCTTTTCCCTCACAGTTGCAAGAAGACTACAGCAGCTTTGGGAACACATCTGTGTTTGGTTTTTGTTTTTATTTATTTTTTCAATCAAGAATGCAGACACTTTCCCAAAAGCTCACTGTTCCCCAGCAGAGGTCCCCTTGGCAAGGGAGGCTGAGAAACTGGGGGACAGAGATATATGTGATTGACTTTTTATCCACATTTTCAAATGTATTACCTAGAGGTGTACAAAATATTGTTTTGAATTCTTTCAACTCTCTTTGTGTCTGTGGTTGTTTTTCTATTCTTATTTCTAATTCTGTGTTTTTGAGCTTTCTCTCTTTTGATTAGTTTAGCAAGTCATTTATTTATTCCACTGTGGGTTTTTTTCTTTTCTCTTAAAAAACTGGATCTTGATTTTATTCTGCCATTTTTGTTTGCTAATTTATTTGTATCTGCATTTATCTTTATTAATCCCTTACTATCGCTGTTTGTGTTTATTTCATTGTTATTTTTCTAAGCACTTGATTTGGGTGCCTGATTCATGTATTTTCATTCTTTAATGATAGTAGCAAATTTTAAAACTAGTTTTTCCTCTGAGTGCAGTTTTAGGATTTAATTTTTCAAGAAGTAATAATAATTTTTAAAATATTGTTTAAGTTGTCATTATTTCGTTGTTATTTTTAGCTGCCCTACATTTAAGGTTTTGATTTCTTTGGCCTGAGAGTAGTTTGGGAGTTGTTTGTACATTTCCTAGTGGTGGAGTTTTGTTTTGTTTTGTTTTTCCTCCTTTGCCATTAATTTTAGTTTTATCGCATTATGGCCAGAAAATCTGTGCCATTTATGTTTTCTTAGAATGCACCGAGGTTTTGTTTGTTACTCAACATTTATAAGGTATGTGAATACTTGAAAAGAAATGGCTGTTAATTATATTAATCAGATCCCATGTGTTCATCTTTGCGTTTTTGTCTGTTTACTTATTTACTTAATTTTAGTCTATAGAGGTCATTAGTGCTAAGAAAAGTGTGGTAACGTCTCTCCTTTCTATTTTGTTTCAAATGGTTTATCTTTTTATTTCCTGCAATTTCCACTTTATTTATTTTGATGCCATATTGTTTGGTGTATAATGAATCAAATGTACATTTTCATTGTGGGTTTTATACCCCGGCATTATAATGCTTTCCTCCTTGGCTTCGGCTCTGCCTAATAGTCATATTGCTTTATAAACCCTGCTTTAGTTCCACTTGCTGCCTGGTGTATCTTTGGCCATCTTCTTACTTTCTAAGTTTGTCTCTAACAGCATATAGCTGGATTTAGTTTCTGATCCCAAATGTAAGTTCTCTTTTTAAAAATAGAACTTAACTTTTATCACATTTGCATTTATTTTTATAATAGCTATGTTTCATTTCACTTTCGTAATCTTATTTAATGTTTTCTGGGTTTTTTGCTTCCTTGGTTTTTTTCTTGGTGTTCTTGTTTTCACTATGTGTTTTTTGATGTTTTTTTTGTCCTGGGGGCACATGAAAGATACTTAGTCTGTTTTAATTTCTAACTAATCACTGCCTTTACAACCTTAAACAATATACTTAAATCTCTCCCCATTTACCAAGTTAGGAAATGAAACAGTATGAGGAAATTAGTACCCTTACATTTCTTTTGCTTGCTTCACCCTTTTTCTTCCTAATTTTAATTGGTATATTTTGATATATTTAATTAGTATGTATTTTATCCCACCCTATTATCATTACATTTTAATTTTTGCACAAAATATTTACATTCTCTTTGTAATAGCAAGTTTTATAAACATTTTTATTTTTTCATTACATTTTTTAAAAATTTTTGCATATAAACTTACATTCTGTTTTTAATAACCTAATTACCAAAGTAATTTAGCTTTATTTATGTGGATTCAATGCTTACCTCTAACCCTTTCAACAACGGCTTCCCTATTCTACAACCTCTCTGAGTTCAAGATTGCTTTATTAAGCAGACTTTTCTGACTCACATACAAAGGCAATATATCTCTTTAGTCCTTGCGCATTTGTGAATGTCTTTGTGTTGTTGAAACATAGGAATGAAAATTTGGTTGCAAATGGAAAGTCTTGGGTCACTTACCTGATTCCCCCAAATCTATAAAAGTCTATTGGCTGAGCTGAGCTGAACTTAATTTTCCCCAAGAGACTTATCCTGTCTTCAATAAGTGGAGTGTTCCTTCTTTATTTCCCAAGTTCAGTAAATTCCCCAGAGTGTGTCTTCCTGTTGATCGTTGTTTCATTGAATTTCGTGAGTCTGTTGGATGGGCAGATTCAATTTTTTCACTTCAGGAAAATTTTTTCTCTCATGTTTCTCTGCACCTTTTGCTAGGTTCTCTGTTCCATTGCTTATTAATGTTAATATATTGATCTCTGTTGCCTGTGCTCTCTATCTGTTATCATTCCGGTTCCTTTCTGCATTCTGTTCAGCCTTCTCAGATCTCTTCCCCAGGTCTCCGACTCAATTTCCTGTGGAGCCAGTTTTTCTTCTTGTTGTTCATAATGGATCGATCAGTTCTGCGCCGGGATTTATTTTGCCCCCAATTCCTTTCCTTAATTTCTTATCTCCCTTTTCATATCTTCTTGTGTTTTATCATCTCTCTGTTGATCTTAAGTTTCATGGGTACTCTGTTTTAGTTAATTTCCTTGAGAGCGTGAGTATTTCTGATGATTCTGTCATGCAAGCTGAGACACACCTGGTAAGAAGGCACCCTGCAGGTGAGCAGCCGGGGCAGTTATTCCTTAAATGCTGGTGGTCCACGGGCTCCTTCTCCATTCCTCCCCACCTAACAGGAAAAGGGGAAGACAACTTCATCCTCAATCTTACACTAAAGGGATATAGTCCAGCGTTCTTAGGTTAAATTTACCAAAACTGGCCAGCCCTATATTTAAATCCCTAAAGAGTCAATTAACATGCCATCGAAGTCTTTTCATGTTAAAAGTTCATTTTCTTTATCTCCATTGCCTTGTCAAATTTAAGCAGCACTATGGTCCAAGTAGAGGAAGATAATTAAATCTCCATCATGTCATCAAAACTGGACTGCAAGGTCTTTAACCCTGGCTTTGCTAGTTACAGCACATGGCCATGTGTGTTCGTTTTGGTTGGTTGCTACCACAGGCTGGTGCCGGGAGGGAGACCCTGTAAGCTCCTCCTTGTTCCCTGGGTCCCCTTCAGGGTACCACAAGGTTCCCTCTGCCCTCGCTTTCCCTAGGAATCTTGCCTGGCTCTGCGTCCTGACTCCACTTTACCCATTCTCCTGCTGTGGGCATTTGGGCCGATCCTTTCTTCCTGGGCCAGCCCTTGCCCAGGATATAGACTTAAGTGGCCCTGGCCCCTCCCACGCCCTTGCTTTTAGAAGTCGTGTCTCTCTTGGTCTCTTGTTTCCAAATCCTGGTTAGAGAGAAAAAGTTAAGCAAACCTGAGCTTCTTGTTGACGTAGATCAAGGAGTCAGCAAGGACACGGCAGCTCTGGTACAGGTGAGCTGGTTGTCCTGATGGCTCAACTCCCACAAGGGGAATTGCTGTCGGCAATATAATTTTCTGCAATAGTGAAGAACTATGATCATGTGCTCAATGAAACAAAATACACCTGCCCTCAATTTACACCATTACTGCATTCCTGGAAGCTCCTGCTCTGTGTATGAAAACGACGAGGAAAGTATTTTGTGCTTGTATGTTGACCAGAGTTACGTTCTAGGATTGGATAATCATGAGCAGGTTTTTTACCTACCTGAATGTGCAATGGGACATTTAAAAGCAGTGTGGAATAGGATAATGCTTTGTCACATGGGATGTCCCACAGGACCTCTTAACGAATGTCGGTGGTGCCCAGCAATCACTGCAACAGCCAAAAACTGCCACTGCAAATTTACACAATGCCCCAGGGAGTGGTACAGCTCCCATTGAGAATGACTGATTTAGATAAACTGAATCTTCCTTTAGGATACCCTTAATAGCCATTAGCCAGATCACAGGCTAGCTGAGCATCAAGTGAGTTAATACTTAAAAAGAGTTTAGAGCAATGTCCAGTATATGATTTATGTGTTTATTATGCAAATAAATGAACACGATCAGTGGTAATCAAAATATGCCCAAGTCTTTGAAAATTATGAGGGCTGAGCGCATGTGACCAGTTGATTTTTTTAAAAAATGATATAAAATGTACATGACTTATGGTGGGCCATGATTTGTGTACAAAGGCAGGAAGAATGACCTATATATTTGCTATATTAATATAAAGAAGGACACATAGGAAACAGTAATGTTTGAGGAACTGGGTGGCTGAGGAAGAGGGTGAGAGGAAGACTTCATTGTTTGCACTCTTAAACTTTGGTGTTTTGGCTGAAGTGAATGAAATGCCTAATTCAAAACAATAAATAAATACATATTTTTAAAATTTTAAACAATGTAATCTAGCACGTATTTCAAGACGACAAGATTCTATGTGGTAATGAGATATAAACAAGAATTTAACATAAATGACTATATTATTTTACTTTTTATAACCAAACCGACTTTTAATAGTTTTTCTCTTCTTACTTGGATCTCCACTGTCCATTATTTTAATCAATGTCAACAATAATCCTTGATATCATTGTGTTTAATTTTCCTTACACGCAGAAATACACACCTGCGTCACTGGCGCTCAAACCCAGCTCACCTGCCCCCATCCCCAGGTGCTGGGACTTGGGAGGCCTGCAGACAGGGAAAATTCTGGATTCAAATCCTGACTTGTTGGGCCTTCTGAGACAGCAGGACAGTAGTCACGGTACGGCCAGTAGGTGGGAGAGAGGAGACCTGCAAGTGAGAAGGCTTAGCGAACAAGGCTTGGGGATCTGGGACTTTCGGAACGGTAGAATCTCCAGTTCGGAAGGAAGCTTTGAAGACGACCCGGTTACTCCTTTTCCTCCCTTCCCTCTTTCTCTCCTTCCTTTCTTTCCACCCCCCTTCCTTCTCCCCCTCCCCACTTCTGCATGTCCACTCCTCCTCCCTTCTCTCCTTCCTTCTTTAACAGATGATGAAACAGAGGTTCAAAAAGAAGAATTTTCTCCAAGGACACCCAGGGAGTGAGTGGCAGAATGGGAATTCAGCCCCAAGTCTCCTTCTCAGCAAGGGGTGCATATAGAAGAGGCCATGGCTCCCATCTTCACGATCTTTCTGAGAGTCTGTCGGCTGTTCCCCTTCCAGTGTGCGCGGCAGGGAGGGAAAGCGAGGAGAACAGGAAGAAGTTGGACATGGAGCCATTTCCGTCCTGCGTCGAAGTTTATAAAACACTTGGGAAGCAAACTAAAGGACCATAATTTTCAAGCCAAGGCAATGTGACTGCCGCGTGGAGTGACAGACGCGGTATGAACCCCTGCTGGGAGGAGGCAGGCTGCAGAGGGAGAAGGAAGCCTTGAGAGCCCACCCCGTGCTCACCAAGGAAGGTCAACAGCAAACAGAAAACATGGTCTCAGCTCAGGTGCAAACCTTCCTTCCTCTCAATGCTAACGTGTCAAGATCTCAGGTAGGTCATTTCTGAACCAGCTCCCTCCGCCAGGCACCTCATTACAACTCAGAGGACTTTTCCTGTAAATAACCTGTAAAAGCCCTTATCTGCATGGTTGGAGTCCTTGCAACAAAGAGTGAAATCTGAATCTGCTATCCCCGCACCAAATTCATCATGGATTTGGAAAGACGGTATGTTTCCCTTTCCTGTGGGGGGCGTGGAGACATCAGAAATTGCCCCACCTCCCCTTAGAACAAGTGTTCCCGAGAGTCTTTCTTCTTTTTTTCCTCCGTCTCCTCTCCACAAAAAAAGCATAAAATGATTAAAAAGATTCCCACGTCTATTTTCAAATTATGTCAGAAAAGTAGATTAAAGGTTTTATGCTTAGGAAAATGGGGATAAATATTCAAACATAAATTATGGCAGTATTAATAATTGCACATTTATGCTAAGTAACTAGAAAATTATTTGAGCATTAATTCCATTTACATATGTTCATTCAGATTTGTATCCCTGAAGCCTGCAAGTATTCGGGGGTTGAAACATTTAATCACTTAGTAAGCAGCCCTCAATGGGATTGCCATTTATTTATTGTCTTTATTGATTTTCCTACACAGGAGAGTGCTCATGGTGTATGGAAACTGACTGCTGGAGTGAAAGAACTCTATCTTTTCTGGTGCAGAACAAAAGCTCCTATTTCTTCCCTTCCTTTTTTTTTTTTTAAAGAACAACCTATTTTCTTCAGATCATCCAAGCTCAGGGCCAGAATGTGGCTGCTTCATTCACTTGTTAGATGGTCTTCTGCTGTTAGTACAACATTTTATTATTTCTGGACAGACACAGTGAGTAGTACTTGGCTTTCTGTTCGGGTCGAATTTTCAGACTCAGTTCTTATCTGGAGCATGGCGACACCCTGGGCTCCAGAAGCACGTATGGTTCTTAGTTGATACATGGGACCCCCAAACAGGTTCTTAATTGATACATGAGACCCCCACCCAGCCCCCGCAACAGGATCCCTGGAAAAATCTAGAATCCAGTTCATTGTTCTGCACATGTCATCTTCCTTAACCTGTTTTTAAAGGAATCTCCTTGGTGACGTTTTTATAAAGTTTTCATTAGTAAGAGGAACTGAAATAAGACCAGCTGCCCTAACAGCTAATGCACGTTAGCGCTTAGCACGGACTGCATGGGGGTCGGCACCAGTCGCCCACTCCACCTTCCCAACAGCAGCTCACGGGGTGGGCACTGTTAGTTAGGCTGATACACGACATTGCTGTTTTTGTCATTTAAAAATAAATGGTTGCAGAGTAATACTAATAATTTTATATGTTTCATCCTAATATAATTCTCATTTTATAGATGAGGACATTGGCTATTGGGGAGGTTAAGTAACTCGCACAGTCACACCCATTGTTGGTGGAGCCAGGACTCAGACGTGGACTGAGGGACTCCAAACAGGTGCCTAGCCATGAAGCCAGCCACCTTCTGGCTCCTTCAGCTGCCACCCATCTGGCTTGGGGTCAAGAGGGCACAATCCCCACCGCCTTGCCTTCAGCCCCAGGGGTAGCCATCTGAACCTTCTCTAGTGCCCTGCAGCCCAAGAGCACTTGGAGAGATGAGAGTGGGACTTTGAGTCCACTGCAGAGGACGGAGAGTGATGGGAAACCAGCAAGGCTGGTTTACAAGGTACGACTCGTTTTCTGGAGTTTGGAAATTCAGTTTCATCTTCATGGAAGCCAGGTACAGAAATGGCCCATGAAGAGCTCCCACCTCTCCAACTCTCAGTCCACCCTCACCAATTATCGCTTTTTCCTGTGTGAGTCCCCTCCCTGCAGGTAGGATTTGATAGCTACGTCCACCTGTATGTAGGTACATTGGTACGGACAAGACCAGCAGGCCTGTGGCTGGAGATTTACCATACCCATCTAGTTCAAAATCCAGATTCTTATTTTATGGATGTAAAATGTCCAGGTTGTTACGAGATTACCACGATTTCCAGCCAGGGTTGTGCCAGCCTGCAGGAGGACGGGCCAGCCTGGAAGGAGGATGCTTATTTATAAGAAAGCAGCACCAATCACCCGCACAACTTCCTGACTTTGTGTTTTGTCCCAGAAAACCTTATCGGTTCAGTGATTCTAGTTAATCTAACAGATAATGTGATTATGTTTGATTTTGTAAGGTATACAGCAGTGATCTCGTATTTTGGTGTCAGTTTCTCAATAAAACTTTGATTATGGTGGGGAAAAAAAACTTGTGCTAATCTCCCCTCCCTGCAGATAAGATTTATTGAGATAATCATGAATTTCCCTGGAAATCGTGCTTTCGGATAGCATCCAACCTAGAGGAAACCTCCGCTTCCCTAGACCCGCCCCCAAATCACCCAACCAAAGCCAAAATCCTATAATAGATTCCTTCTAACACCCTCCCACTGAGATGTCCCACTGTTCCCCACGGTGTGTGTTCTCCTTCACCACAAGAAGAGAGAAACTCAGCTTGTTCACCCGCAGGTGTGTCCCTGGGGTCTTTGATTGAAGGACGGTCACAGCATCAATGACAAAGCAGGTGCCCCGGGTGTGACATGAGATGGATTGGCACTTAACCTTTGTGGCTTTCCTCCCTAAAACCCACAACCACGGTCTAACCAGGAGAAAAGGACCAGACAAGCCAAAATTGATGGACATTCTGCCTAAAACCTGACCGACACTCCTCCAAGCTGTCAAGGTCAACAGAAACAAAGCAAGTCTGAGAAACTGTCATGGCCCAGAGAAGTCCAAGGAGACCTGACGACTGAACGAAACGTGTATTCCAGATGGGATCCTGGAATAGAAAAGGGGCATTTGAGGGAAACCAATAAAATACAGTGGGTTTAGTTAATTAAAAAAAATTTTTTCAGATATAGTTGGCTTCTGGGTACAATTAAAATGATGTTGATATGGTTGTTTCTCTTCATCCCTCATGTCCCCGTGTTGGTCTCGCATCAAACAATGTGACTGCCACAGCTCAGGCCTGCGTGGTCCTTAGAGCTTGAGAACCCAGGGAACAGGTTCTCTGACTGCGCTCATCCTGTGCCCTGCATGGCCAGCCAGGGCCGTTTGTCCCTTCCTGGACTCAGAGGTCAGCTCCACTCAAACCCCAGGAAACCAGCAAGACTATTACGGGCTGTGAGAGAGCTGGCTCGCCAGCAGAAGGGATGCATGGCAGACAGAAACACATATCCTGTAAACTGACCCTACCTATTGAGCCACCAAGAATGTTTTGACAGGCGTGTCATTCAGACACAATCCAACCCTCGCCCAGTGATGAGAGCGTGATGAAGGACAGCTACATGTGGCCCTGGGAAAGCCACATCACCACCACCCACCCTGCCATTCCCTCATTTGCGGAATGGGAGGATATCTAACCACATAGGACCAATGGAAAGATGGATCGAGGTGTCATTCATCCAGGTAGGTAGGGCACAGTAGTGATCAGTGAATGTCAGTTTAATCGGAGCCTCTCCTATTCATAGCCAAAGCATTAACATGAGTAATTCTACATCTTTATGAAGAGTTAAGCAATTATTATAAGAAGGCCACGCTAGTGCATTTATAGAACTGCATTTCTGCCATGAGTAACAGTGAAGAATCTTTTATGCTATTAACCTGTGTAAATTTGAGATTTTTTAAAAATAGTAAGTTATATAGGTCACTGTGCTGTACTTATAACTAATTGCAACATTAGCTATCAAATTCTCATTGTTGGTTAATTTATCTTCAAAGACTCAAGAATGCAATTTGAGGTAATTACTACCTGTATGCCATGTTTCATTTATGGCCTCTATGAGTCATGAATCTTCTTTCTATAACCGAAAACATTTAATGCAATTAATTGAAGAGGTCTGCCACATATGTTGTGTACCCAAACTCAGTGC